>BGPR01000001.1:7221531-7235102 GCA_013235015.1 Araneus ventricosus
AACAGAGCTTTATTTTTCGAAAAGTTAGGCATCAAACTGATGACTAACTTATACTAAATTACTTGTCGCGTTAACTGAGCTAAAATTGAAAAAATAACACTCTGCAGATGAGCGTTAGTTTACCATACAGGATAATCTATACACTATTTAATCTTTGATCGACCGCTCATGAAATGTCTTTTCTTCTTCTTCTTTTGTGCGCGCATGTGGTTGAGCGATGAACAAGAAACGAGTGTAGAAGAATTTCCTATTAAAAATTTAATTACTCGTGATGAAAAAACAAAGAAAAATGTGTTGGAAAGTTTTATAAGAATTTTCTTTTCGATAGTAATTTAAGACAATCGTTCATGTACATATTTGTAACAATAAAATCACATTTTAAAACAATAAGCTCCTGTGCATTCCAAAAGAAATTTACCAGTTTAGATATCCAGAATAAATAAAAAGATTGTAAAAGCTACTTAAACCAAAATATCACCTAATAAATTATTCGCATTTTAATACATAAT
This sequence comes from Araneus ventricosus, assembly GCA_013235015.1. NCBI lineage: Eukaryota > Metazoa > Arthropoda > Arachnida > Araneae > Araneidae > Araneus > Araneus ventricosus. Next base: position 7,222,041 of record BGPR01000001.1, read on the forward strand.
TTGCTTTTTTTTACAAAATAAAGAAAATATTGGGATGAGGGCTTCAACTGAAGTTTAAATGTCTAATCGATTACATCATTTTTAATAAAATCGATCAAGACGGAAGACTACTTTATATTCTTAAGATAACTGAAACAATATAATATTTTAAAAAGATAATTTCAAACAGGGCGTCTAAATTTTTTTCAGCCGATAAAAAGCTTCCAAGGCCCCATTTTCATTCAAAAAAGTTTCTCGTGACTTCAAAATTAGGAAATAAATAAATAATGAAACATTAATTAATCTATATATAAAAGAAACGCCAATTTATTTCTACGCTATAGAGATCCAAACTACTGAATAAATTTTCCTCAAATTTTGCTCACAAATACTATGAGGCATTAGAAAGGTTTTAATGAAGGATTCGTGACAATTAATTAAATAATTTTTATTTTTTATTAATTAAAAAACTATGTTTCCATTGTGCGTGTGCAGTTCAAGCTCTTCTAGACGCACGTAGATTAAACAATAATGTAATAAAATTGAAATGCATAAATGACTTTATTGAAATACAAACTACTGAATAGAGTTTTTTCTCTTTTTTTTTAAATTTTGCTCCAAACACTGTGAAACATCCATACAAACAAAAGTGAAACTCAAAAACAGTTTGCAAGCTATAGAAATCCAATCCCGATGTTGAATCCATATTTGGTGTTGAAGAAAAAGCAGAAACGCATACCCCTCTGACTTGGACGTCAACGTGGTTTGGATTACGGAGTTCCGCTTTGTGAGAAGATTTCACTTGCACCTCCACATCATAATTTTGAAAAGAGAATTTATAATTTAAAAGTTGACATAACCGAAAAAATTTTGAAAAAAATTGAAAAGGGAGGGGGAAATGCTCTTTCATTGCTTTTAAAAAGCAATGGTGAATAAGAGGAGAGAATTTAAATGGGGGAAAGAGAAAATTTTATTTAGGAATTAAGTTGCACGTTACCCTCAACAAAGAACTGCTGCTGGCTTCGCAAATAAGGACCGAGAGAAAAATTCAGCACGAAATTTTGGGAGACAATTTAATTTAGTGGGTAATGCAGAAAAACGCGCGTAGCACAATGTAGCTAACAGAGGCCAAAAAGGAATTTAGAAAAAATTTAAACACTCAGATTGGTAAGAGCTGGATTAATCCTTCATCTTTTGACGGTAGGGAAATTATCAAAGACTACATCCATCTCAATTCTTGGACGTTTCCTCGAACTGGGGATAGCTGGATCGTAGGCAGGTCTACAAACAACACAAATACTGTAAAACATAAGGAAAGTTTTAGTGAGGATTCCGTGACAATTCAACAGATGGTTTATTTTTATTAATTTTCAAAGTCAGTGCTTCTTGATTGTCCTTTATATTATAGACTGTTAGTTTGTATCTTTATTAGTTTAATGATTTTATTTGTACAAAATGTTAGAGACTATGAGAGGATTTTGCGTATTAATTTTATTAATTTTTACTTTAAAGACAATAGACATGAAAGTATTTTCACCCCGAACAACGCCGGGGGTATCAACTAGTGATAAATAAAAAAATAACTGAAATTGGCAATAGTGATTCAGCAAACTTTAATAAGAATAAGGTAATTTCTCATTTATTATTGTTTAGAAATATTTAAGAAATTGGGAGGGAAAGGACACTGAAATGTCCATTACAGTTCTGCGTGACCCCACTTGGGGTCCACAGCTTAAGAGTCCCTGGTTCAAAATATGGATGAATTATTTAAATCAAATATTTATCTTTAACGCATCATCATTAATGAATTCGTTCTTGAAGGAGTCCAATCCAGTCATAAAAGGGAACAGAGCGAATCTTAGTTCATCCGCGGTTGCAGGAAGCTTCAAGACGGCTAACAAACCACAAGGATACGGGGAACCGGCCGATCACGGTTTCAGAAGCTTTGGATTATGTTTAGCAATCAGCTTTTTTAAATTGGTTGCTGAGAAATATTTTTCTAGTATAATCTACGATTTTAAATCGGATGCACTTCTGTAATGCTTTCCAGAATAATTTAAATTATTTAATCGGATAATTATAATACTCTTTGTGATAAATAATATAAAGAGTGCATGTTCTTAACTATTTTCCTTTCATTTCATAATATCGCTTTATTCTTGTGCTGCGCATTTAAGCCTACACAGCACAATTTTTTTTTTAACACGTTGACTGCTAATCCAAATTTAAAGAAATCTGCCAGTCACGATTTATCTCGTGATTGGCAGTGGATGTGTTAAGACGTAGTTGTTTAAACCTTTATAAATCAGTGTTTTGAATACAAGAAAATGCGATTTAAAAGATTAATTTTTAATTTCAGATTTGTAATCAAATGTAGCTGATTAAAAATCTGTAATTATTTAATTAAGTTTTCTTTGTTAAAAATTCTTTCCTACTTCAAGTTATGATTGCAATAAATAAATTGCAATTTGATTAAATTAATTATTCCTTAAATCAAAATTAATTTTAAAAAGGCAAAACTATAAATGACGCAAGTATGAATTCTGCGCTATTAAGAACGTCATCTTCCGCAAAATGATATTACAACGCAATATTAGAAGACGAAAAGCGATAATATACACTGATTTTTATTTCTATTGAATTATGTTGACCCGTCAGCATCCATTAGAATAAGAGAGAGTCATTGGACTAAGCAATGAATTGGAAATGTTAAAAGGTCTATCGGAATCAAAACGTTTACTAAATTCCATATGAAATTTTATTAAAAGATTTATCTGTTTTTTTAATAATCCCGAAAGTATAAAAATGATAATCTGAAATACTATACTGGTTCTAATGGTATTATTTCAAAAGGTTCAGTTGTACTCCTAAAAACATTTTTTCACTTTTCCTGATTATTTTCAAATTCATTTAACTTTGTATATTCAATCAATAATCTAATTCAAATGAGCTACATATAAACAATCAAATTCTGAAATAAAAGTAAAGTTTTTATGTAAATAATCAGCTTTAACAAACTTATTCACGATATAGGGTAGACCGGGGCTAGTTGGGCATAGGGGCACGTTGGGTCAGTCGCGATATTTTAAATATTTTCCGATAGATAGCGCTGTTACTCCAGCCAAGTATGTGTCACCCCTCCCCCCTTCTTACCCGTAAAGGTCATTGAAGAAGCAGCGTCTACTAAAGAATTATCTGGAATTTTCTAATTTTTGCCAAGGTGAGTAACTTTCCTTCTTAATAAATAATCTTTTTTTTCTATGTTTATATATTACAATTTCCATTTTTACAAATAATATTCTAAAAGATAACTATTTATAGTTACTGTAGGGCATGTTTGCTTACAGAAATACTTTCAAAGTAAATTCGTACACCCATCGGAAACAAAAATGGCAACATGGGGTAAGTTGGGCCACTTCGCATGGGGCACGTTGGGCCGGTTGCCCAACTTGCCGCGTAGAATGTTGACCCTGTAGAAATGGCGAGCAAACGTGCCACATAATATCTCCGAAGCCTAATTGTAACGAATGAAGTCTCGAAATCAATTTATTCATGTTAATTTGATTAATTAAATGTTAATTATGTTTTTTTATTAACTTTTGCTCAATTTCATGTATAATTATTCTTTTTAATTTCTTCTATATTCAAAAGGAAGAAAGTATTGATGATGGTCAAAATTTGCGAATTGAAATTATATCTAACATTCCTTTGTTGTCAAAAGACAATAATTATGTTAAAATAATTTGAATTGAAATGCATATAGAATTTAAAGTTCAGTTTTAGTAATATTTTTTAAAGATTTTAAAATTAAAATTTTAATTTTGAGATGGAATTGCAATTTTGATTGTAATTAATTAATATATGGCATGTCTATTATGAATAACTATTAAGATTCAATGCTACTTTAAAATCAAATGACGCTGCTACACAGTTTCTGATGATGCTCGATATACAAATATATCTGAATTTACGGGATATGAATCAAATTTAAAATACAAGACAATTGTTAAGACAATCTAAGCTGATTCCATCTCAATTATAATTGCACAACAGAATGCGCTGTTATTATTTTCCGATGAATTTAAAAATTGTATCTCGGTTTTTGTTGAGTAAATATGCTTCAGATTTGCATATATAACCTACAATTTGGAGAATAACACAACTGTGTTATTTAAATTATTATTATTTATATTATTATTATTATATTAATATTATTATTTATCTGCCTTAAATATAATAATATGCAAGAATTTTTTGTGATAATCACATCATGCTTCTTTGTTTCTCTTGTAGGGCTACCTGCTAAGATGGTTCGCCATTATGTTAGAAAATCGGATAGAGAGGGAATGCTTGTTCTTAAGCAATGGAAGCTGCTGTTTTAGTAATACGGGCGAAACAGTATTTTATGTTTGCATTAACTGTAATGATGAAAATTGTAAAGATGAAGTAATTTATAATTCTGTTTTTAACATAAAACTTATTAATTTTGTAGTTTCAATTTCTTGGTTTTTTGCTTCACATAATTTTATAATTTTATGGCTTCATCAAGGAAATGTGTATGAAAGAGGTTTTCCTTTAGGCTATCTTGTGTTATCGTTCGCAGGAAATGAAAAGTAAAATGTGATAAGTTTTTGTTTTATGTTTCTTCAATTCTACCTTACCAGAATATTAAATAAGTGATGTGGCCCAACTTACCCCGTGACGTGGCCCAACATACCCCGTAGTCGGGGCAGGTTGGGACACACGACTTGGTATCAGTTTCAGCTTTTAAATTAATACTAATAGTTAATATTTTCAAATGTTATTATGGCGAATTCTTCCTGAAGGTACACTGATAGTGTTTGCATTAAAAAAAATTTTAAATGTTGAATTCAAATTTTTTTAAAATTCTTAGAAGAAAAATCGGCCCGACTAGCCCCGGTCTTCCCTACCATCTAGATAAGCTATAAAGGGCTTAGTGTACAGGACAAGTGTGTTTTAGGATGAAGGAATTCGTTTATGTCCTTGTGGCTGGTTTTTAATTTTCCTTTAACGATTGAAAGGTATATTCGTAAATTATTCGAAACTATTCTAGGGGAGAAAAGAAATCTTCCATCCTTTTTAAAAAGGAGAGAAAACTAGGTGGGAAACATCCACAAATTAGCGTATTTGTGTCGTCTAATTATGCCACCCAATTTCATCTAAAAATAAATTTAAAAAAGAATCGCTTAATTAGCTGGTTGTGTAGCTTACGAAAAAGCTCAGTATGTCATTTTGAAAACTGCACAACGCACACTTATACTTGCATACCTAACGCATATAAGGAATGTTTGCAAATTTTTGCAAAAATCATTTTTTAAAAAACATTTCCAATTTTCTAATTTTTAAAATTCTGACTTGATGAATGTAAATTACAGTATTTAATGAGGATAAATCGCCTGTAGCTACGAAAACATTTTTTTCCTAGCGAAAGAACTAATATTGATAAAGGTCAGTAAAAGCAACCGTGAAATATAATATTTTTTTTCTACGAAAACAATTCATATAATTTAGGCTCCTGAGAATTAAAACAACAGTAACACGAAGTAGTATCTTTTTTAAATCGCATTTTTGAAAAAGCAATATCAATAACCTCGTTTATAAAGTAAACAATTTTTTTTAATCTATTAAATCCCCTTATTAAGCCGTAAAATACGACGCCAACAATGCCATCAACTTGTTTTGCATTTCTTGAATGTTACTCTAATAAGACCCTTTAGAAGGACAATGGTAAGAAGACAAACTTTTTTCCACTAAGCAGAGCGCCTTGGCGAAGCTTGGCGCAGATTTCTGGATTGCAACAACCCGGCTGTCAGTGAATAGAAATGAGGAGTCAGTGCACCGTAATGCGTTACAATCTAATTGCTAATTTGGGAGAGTTAATTAAGGTAATAGGTCATGAGGGAAGGGATGTTTCTTTGATCGCTTATTGATTGGTTTCACACATTCCGCAGGCTAATTAGTTTCATTTCGATGATGTAAAATGCTCGGTAATTTGCCTCTTAAGGGGCGAAGCACGCAATCGCATTCGGCTCACATGAAAGGAATGCTCTCTTTTGTTGCATTGTCAGATTGTGTAGACAGCTTCATAACAATGCAAATGAGAAGTTTCAAAGAATCGATGATGGAGCATCCACCCGCCGGCTACGGTAAATGGTTTCTTTTCACTTCTTCTTTCACAATATCCGGATCGAAAGAGGAGAAAGAATCAATACCTTTTTCTTTTCATCCCAAGGATTGCATTCGTATGCTGTCGAAGATGGTTTTCGGTCGTTTTAATCAACTTTTTTGGGATGTTTCGTTTCAGGGTAGGAGGAAAGCCAGAGGGAAAATATCTGATACTCGTGAAGAAACGGGTACTTATGATGGCCGGTAATGTAGAAATCGGTTGTCCGGCACGATCTCATGTTCTACATTATGGTGCAGTGCTTCTTAAATTAGGAGCCGCGACAATGCATGCTTCTGTCAGATTTTTCGATATTAGCAAGTAAATGTAGAAGTCAATATGGAGAATTTCATTAAAGTAGGCCCAAATAATGTAATTTCTTAAGTAATAATTTTGCTTCTCTTTATAATTTACCTAGGCTACAATAACAAAAATAATTTTGCAATGCATAGGTAAACTAGAAGACATACAAGAAAAACTGGTGTTTGGGGAAGGGGATAAGTAGGATTGTGCTTTTTTTTTTTTTTTTTTCCTTCTTCCTCTTCCTCTTCTTCTTCTTTCCAGCCAGAAAGGAATTAATGGTGAAAATAATTCAAGAAACCCTGAAAAGTAATTCAGATAAAATCTGACAATTGTAACTTATTTAACTATTGCAATATTTCTTAAATTATCCACTTGCGATCCATTTTCGCCTAAACAGGTTTTCAAGCTCCTATAAAAATGAAAAAAATTACTGCACTTGTTTGGAAAATTTAAATGACACGATTCACCTCAAAGAAATGTCCTTGATTGTTTTAGTCCAGTGCTGTTAAAGAATCTCATAAACAAACTTGATTTCAAAATTTTCGCAAATATATATATATATATATATATATATATATATATATATATATATATATATATATATATATTTGTTTCTGTATGATCATATAACTTTATATATTTATATATATACTTTCTCGTTTCTAATCTGTTTTCCACTATATTTTCGTTTCTCCAACAATGGGCTTTCGTAGAGGGTTGGCGTCACAAAATGCAGATTTAATGCGACACATAACAGTTCCCAAGCCTGATAGGATTCCAGTTGTCATGAAATTGCACCTGATAGAAATCCTGTTGGAATTCCAATTCTAGGTTGTCTTTTTTCATAGTGTAATAGTCTTTAACCAAACTATCTTTTGTATTTCATTTGTATGACTATTGATAAGGTAATTTGATTTTAATTTTAATTCTTAGATTAATATTTGTATATATTGAAAATATAAAACATGTTTGATTAATTGAAATATTTAAATATATATATATATATCAAAACATACAAGAAACAAACGGACAAGTAAAGGGAAGTCAAAAACTTAATAAATTGAAAAATATCATGGCAAGCCGCTCATCAGGAGGAGAAGCCCGCCTATGATACTAATTAGTGCTTTTTTCTGCTAAACGACATAGGAAAAACTTAAGAAAAACTTAACTTAAAAGAACCAACCGTGATAATGGAAAAATTCTGGATTAAAAGAAATATACAAAGAGGTCGAGTTCAAAAAATCGAAAGTCAAAAATCCGAATACACATAACCTAGCTTAAAAAACAAAATAAAACACAGAAATATTCACAAAAATATATAATAAAAAGTTACCACCGCTGGAATCCGCAAAAGAGCTACTGAAGATGCACGAGGTAAAGAAAATGGCTTAGCACCCCTAGAAGATTTCAAAAGGTAAAGAGGGAGAAAGGCGAAAGTTGCAGACAAAGTTGCTGTCAAATTGGATTTTGTCGTTGCAGATCGAAGGAAGAAAAAGAAGAAAAAAGGCTTTGTTGATATCAGAAAGATTATCAAATTCAATACTTGAGATAGCGCCGCACAAAATTTTCCGAAATACCATTATTGATGAGTTGATCAAACAAAAGCTTAGATTGTCTCGATTTTGTGTTTATATTTCAACAAATAGATTTTATAAGAGATAATTCAGGGAGAATTGCGTTTCTGTAAATATTAATAGAAATATTTGAAGATCAATGGGATAGTCGATTGACAATAAAATTAAAAACCTAATATCGACACAAAAGTTATTAACTGTCTGTTTAATTTCCAGATCTATAAAATCCGCTTGAAATTTATTACTGCTTGTTTGTTTAAGAAGCAAGGCTGAAGAATAAATATTTTGCCACGTATTATTAAAAGTTCCATGATTAAATACAATAAGATCATCCACACATCTGGAAGCCTGAGAATGAATAAGCAGATAATTTTTTTCAAAATAGTGTAGGAAAAGTTTAGCTGTAATAGAAGAAAAAGAAGAGCCTTGAGAAAACATGAGCTTGGAGAAAAAAACTTTCCCATTGTAAATGAAATTATTAAATATGCAAAAATTACATTTTTTATCCCAATATTCAAAAGAAATATTGAGAATATTTTTATAATCATAAAAGTAAGAATTGAGCACCTCTCCAAGCAGTGCTTGTAAAAAGACCTTTGAAATTGAAAGTTTCAATTGAAGAAATACTGTCTCTATTATTGTGAATGAAGTCAATAACCGGTTTATTATTATTAAAGATCCAAGTGAAACCATCTGAACAAATGACATTCAATAATTTTTTTTAGCAAATTAAAGATGATATATATATATATATATATATATATAAAAGAAGAAAAAGAAGAAAATGAAATCAGTAGTAAAAGTTACATGAAAACAGAAGAACAATCATAAACAACAAAACGTTAAAAAGCAATGCAATTAATTGATCGAAATAAAATACCAATAGTTTCAATAGGGATACAAATTGTATAAGAATAAATAAAAGGAGAGAATAATAAAAACAATATAAAACACAAACGCAATAAATGCTGCAATTCTAAAAGTGTCGTGGAAATATATCAAAAGTCAAATTTCAATGGAGAGACAAAAGGATGGAAAGTATTTCTGTAAAAGAGAACGGATGCTTCTTCAGGGAAGGTGAAATCCGTATTAACTATCCATACTAACCATACAATAATTAGAAAAATCCCAACACTTTCTGCGAACAGTGTTAGCTATGAGCTAATAGAACACTGTCTTCACCCCGAGAGTTAGGATATACAAAACGCCAAATAATTTTTACCAAGAATTAAAAATGTACATACCGTAAAATGGGGAGATACAAGCAGCATGGAAGAAGGCACAGAACTGAATGTTTCGGGTCGAATAGGAGACCGGATCTTTTCAAAGTATCATATTACGTGAATTCGCGTCTAAGCTATGAGTTGCGGGAGAGTTCGATTAAGATTATGATGAAGACAAAGAAAGCGATGAAAAATATACAAAAATTAAAGAAAGAAGAGTAAAGACAAAAAATGAAAAACAAAATTATAAAATTAATAGGAAAAAGGAATAAATTAAACCATTTTTTTTTTTTTAGAGCGGCTAGAGTAAAATATTTTGAATTCCATTAATAAACGATTAAAAGATGCATTCTCGAGGTAAGGTAAATGCTCCAGTAGTGGGCCACTTAAGGGTATTTCCTCAATTATCATCTAAACTTTTGAGAAGTTTCGCTAATCTGTATTTTTTTATGGTTGTTCAAACTTTTATGTAAAATAATAATCACCTGAAATATCAAAATAATTGTAATATAATTTTTTAAAAATTAAAAACTTAGATCACTCCTATGCACCAGAAGTGGGCATAGCAAACTTTTGATGTACCAGTAGTGGGCATACCAAAAGTAGGCCACCCAGATTTGTCGATTGTGCCAAAGAAAAAAGAATAAAATCATTATATATAATAATAATAACAATGCATTAACATTATACACTATAAAAAATGCAATAAAAATATTGGTGTAGGTGAAATCTTTTATTTATAGATTCTAGTCACATGAGATTTACATTTTTTCTCTAGCAGCCAATTTTTTTATTAAAGGTATATGCTAATTATCGATCTTTCATTTTAAGTTCTGTTTGGGGCATTATGGATATTAAATCTTGATATTTTATGTTGAATAAATCTTTTTTTTTTCTTTTATCATCTTGCCTCTGCAGCCAGAAAAGAGCCCTTTTAAATGGTGATGGAATATTTTTCAGTGGTCCAGTAATGCGATAGTTATTATTGTCTGCCTCGTTACAACTAATTCTTGAATATCAGTCTTTTCCTCAACAGTACTATAAAATATTTATTATTTAAATAATTGGCCAGAATGTTCCATTAGTGTACCAGTAGTGGACCATTAGTGTATAAGAAGTGGGCCATGTGGCCCACTACTGGTTCTGATAAAAATAAAGCAAATCTAATTAAATAAAAAGACTTTACAAGATGTAACCTTCTTATTAAACATCACAAAACCAGTCTATTTGAGAGAAAGCATGTGCTCCAGTACTGGCCTCCCTAGGCCCACTACTGGAGTATTTAGTAAAACATTGATCCAAAAGTGGGCCACCCTTCACTATCCATAAATTATCAATATTATTTTATTTAAAGATGGTTTATAATACATTCATCATACAATCAAATAATATCAATAACAATTCATTTTAAAAACAAATAGAATGTATGTTAAAAAATAGTTGAATGAAGAGTTACCTCTTAAGGAAATCACTAAGAACAAGCTAAAAATGCGTCTAGCAGAGACCAACTTCAGCAAAAAACTTTCTGGCTCCTAACGAAACAGGAAATAAAGGATGTGCCTTTGGTATTTAGTTGATAAGGGTTTCAGCTTACCAGAGGCAGATCTCTTATTTCATTAGAATGTTGGAATTTCTTGTTTTTCAACTTAAAAACTCAAGTGGCCCACTACTGGTACGTGGCCCACTTCTGGAGCACTTACCTTAATCACATTAGATTTTTCTGACTTCACTGACCCTACCACAGTTTAAAACTGCGTCAGCATAGCTCTAATATGCAATCCTTGACTTACATCTTAAAGCCATTAATTAAAGGTTCGTAGAAGGATGTAGGAATTTTATTACTATTAAGGTTATTTCTAAGGTGCTGAACTTGTTTTTTTAATAGAATTTCTATTGATGCAAGTTCTGTTAATCCTAATGAGTTGATTTATGATAGTGTTTTTATAAATTTTAAAAGAGATATTTGAGTTCCAAAAAATCTATCTATTGACGCTGAATTTAAACTCATTTCTTTTGTCATAAATATCTATTTTTTAAGTATTTTGGCAATCAATAATTAGATCCAGAAAAATAACAGGTTCTTGAAGTTATTGGTTCGGATTATTTTAAGTTCATTTGGATACAGATTATTATAAGTTGCATTGAAATATTTATGGTTGAATATAATAAGGTCATCAATGAATCTAAAAGCTGAATTCAAATTAATAGCGATATTACGTTCAAAAAAAGTGCAGAAATAAATTGGCCAGTTGACATGAAAAGATGGTTCCTTGTGGGATGCCTTTAATTTGCTGGAAGATATTTTCCCCAATAAAATTAAAGTTATTATAAATACAGAAATTTGTAATATAATTCCAGAATGTTATTAGAATGTTTAGCAAGTTTTTTAGGTCTTAGATATAATTCTTTAACACTTCTAGTAGTTTATCAAGAGGGATGCTTGTGAAGAGATCTTGGAAATCATAGGTTTCTATTATATCTATTTTATTATTTTTAATCAATTAGATAACTTTATTGTTGTTTTTTATAATCCATGTAAAATTTTCGTCTTCAATAAACTTAAGGATTATGCTAAGATATTTAGAGAAAATATATCCGGGTATATTCATATAGGAATTTGTACCACAAGTTATGTATCAAAACTTTATAGGCTGGATAGTGGACTGAATCCACTATTGAGGTATATGTCCACATGGTATTTTTTTAGCTCAAGTATTATCATCGGCCAGGAGTAAAGAGAAAATAAAGAGTTTCTTTACACAGTGAGAAAGCGAAGAAATCGTCAATAAACAGTCGTTTATAAAATGATAGGGTTTTTTAACGAATAAAAACGCTGTACAACTAACATATACATGGATTCAATTAATTAACTAAAAATGTTGAAATAAAATGCAAAATATGCACTTGAATTCAATGTTTAAATAGACCAGCAGCATATTAGCTGGATTAAATCATGCTGATACAAAGAAGTAAAAATAGCAACTATAATCATTCAACTTAATGGATTACTAAATTTTTGATATTTAAATCTGCAATTAAGTCAAAGCAGTTGTTAATTTCAATGACAAAAATCTTTTGGGATCCGTTTAAGTATATCAGGTGTCCATTACTTTCTTATAACAGCAATATATGGAGTTACGTGGATTGAAATACAGTTGAGTTTCGATTGTTCGAGTTTTCCATAAATCCGAGTTAGTGAAAAATATCTGTTTAGCTCCCAAATAATACACAACACGTGAAAGAATTACTGCATCTGGTTTTTATTGTTGTTCGGCGGGTTATAAGTCCACTGCGCACCCCGAAGCCACCTGCAGAAATGCCCCCGCCCAAAGGAAACGGGATATATATAAGATCGATTTATAAGAGCAATGTGTTTCAACAGAAAACAATTGACAATTATTTTAAGATAAAATTAACCTGTTGCTATCAGCAGTAATGTAAAAATATACCAGTACATCTTTCATTTAAATATACTACATTGAAATTTAAAAATTGCTTTTATTTCCATTTATTTATTTATTAAATTTTATGATTTCGATAGTTCGAGGTACACTGTAAAAAATTTCATCGCAAAATTACGGGCAGTGACCGGCAGCCCAGGGTCCGTCCACTGCCCGTTAAAATACATTTTGCCCGTAAAACATTCTGACCGTGATTTTATGAATGTGGCCGTAAACCTATGGCCGTAATTTCCTGGCCACTGACCGTAAATTTGGAAGTTGACCGTATAAAAGTTCCCGTTACTTCCTGGCCAGTGCCCGTAATTTTGGAAGCTCACCGTATAAAAGTGCCCGTGATT
>BGPR01000001.1:7235112-7266511 GCA_013235015.1 Araneus ventricosus
GTGCCCGTAATTTTGGAAGCTCACCGTATAAAAGTGCCCGTGATTTCATGGTCGCTGCCCACAATTTTGGAAGCTTAACCGTATAAAAGTGGCTGCCATTTTCTGGCAACTGCTTACAATTTTGGAAGTTGTTCGTATAAAAGTATTCGTTACTTTGCGAATAGCTCCTTTTAAACCTGAAAGTTTTCTGAATAAAATTACTCGTTATGTTCTGGATAATGCTCACAATTTTTAAAAGTTGACCCAATAGAAGTACCTCTAACTTTTGATTATGATCTAGAATTTTGGTTCATGACCACAAATTTGAATGTTGACCACCTAAAACTGCCCCTCAATTCCCAATGTACTCGGTTTATTAGGTGTCATTGATATTAATTATATCAATAACACTTCCCTGAAGATCTGAATGAGCCAAGTTTTTGATTGACCTTTCTGATGGTCCAGTATGATCTTTCACTTCACCTGTCCGAATCTTGCACCATGTTCCAAACTTATGTTTTTTTAGGGAAAAATAAGTAAAATGTGTGATGATCAAAAAAGTTTTCTTTGAATTATTGCCGATGGCAGAGACAATACAGTAGAAGCGCCACACTCCCATCATTAAATAGTTGAATAGCTTTGCAAGCTGATCATCCTTCACGGAAAATGATACGAGGCTGTTACTACAAAAGAACATTTTATGGTAGACATTTAAATGCTTTGTATGAAGTAGTAAAATGTTTGCATATCATAAATAATTCTTATTTATGGTACGTCGATTATACGCTGTTTAATCTAGAGAAGCTTATACCGATTATGCCGCTGATATGCAACGATTATGATTCGCTGTTTGACTAGAAAAGTTTAATTAATAGAGTGATCTGAGGATAATCTAGCTGTGCAATATAAGTTCTAAACATTGAAATTTTTCTTTACGTGTGCCTTTACACTGACCAGAATTTTTAAAATACACCGGCCAAACTAATGCAAGGTGTTTACTCAGTAGCCAAACAAATTTTAGCCTTTATCAGCCATTATAAGTCTCAACAAACTTATAGTGCAGATATAAAAGAAATAATGAGTGAATAAATTATGTATAATTATTAACAAATGTGAAAAAATAATGTGAGGACGCGACTTGCAGTCAGTCACAACAAAATATTTTGATTATATAGTTTTGGTTTTTATATGATATATTATATTTTGATCTTTATTTGATATATTATATTTTATATGATATAATTTTGTTCTTTAGTTACATTCCACAGAGTGATATAATACAGGCAAATTATAGATAATTCTAACTTGAGTCACATTGAGATCACAAATAGATTACATAACTGAAAGGAAATATTGTTTCGGATATTTACGAAATAAAAATTATTATTAATTCAAAATAAAATAAATTCATACGATACATATTAAAAATATGAATATATACAATACATATAAAATAATATAAATTTATACTTAAAAAATTTATACAATACATATTTACACAAAAATAATCAAGCAATACGAAATTTATGTCATGGCAAATAGATAGATGAAAACAGATTGCGACCACCGCATGCGTCAAGCTAGCATGCTTTCAGGACAAATTAGCCGTCTGAGAAGGAACACCTGATAATTGATTTTGAAAGAGGAAAACGAAATGTTATTAAATTAGCAAATAATTAAATAATCCATTTTTAAATTTCTCTAATTGAATCATGCAAAATCACTGGGCTTTAATCTTCAGAACCACCCTTTAGCTGGCTTGCTTACCAAAGTACTATAAGCTAATAGATTGAGATACATTGTGAGATACCGAAAAGGTAGATTTTAGTAAGCTTTCTCAGCTTTCATTAGAAACTTAAGAAAATTGGTTAACTACTTACATAAAGAATTTGTTGAAAATCGTTCAAATGAAGAAAAGCTTATAAATATTTTCAAAGGACTCACTGCTGATACTGCTTATGATAAAGTTATAAAACTATAAAGAAAAATTCGTATCGTGTTGAAAGACAACATTAATTTGATCACTTTAAAAAAAAGGAAGTACTCCCAGTCTGTCCTTCTTAAGGTTGGAAGGCATTAAAAATAGCTTTTAGTTTGAAACTTCTTGAAATATAAGAAGATTAAAGGAAGAAAATGGAGTGGGAAGAACTATTTTTCAGTTCTTTGATGTTAATCATTTTTTTACAACTGTCAGATAAAAGTTTTAAAAAGTTTGAGTTTAAATCATAATACCGTATAACAAAGGTTTGTTCTAAAAAGAGGAAGAAAAACAATAGTTGTAGAATGTGCTGATTGTCTGTGAAACCAGATGAATAATATGAGGAATGTTCGAAGTATCGAAAGTAAACTAAGCGAAAGATACAAGACTCAGACAGAGAATCTCCAATGTATTTATCACTTAAGAAATCAAGCCACTCAGAAATAGCTTAACCAATTATAAATACATTTAACAATCACGCTGATGTTGTAAATTCTTGTATTAAGAATGAGCCATTTCTCTGTGTAAGTGTATGTTACCACAAATACTTCGCCCCTGTGATGATTAATGATTTACTACTTTCTTTAATTTATGTAACAGAATTCACACCAAGGGTGTAACCATGAATGAGATGATGGGATATTTTTCCCCCTTTCCTAAAATATTTAAAGCAGATAGTCGAAATATGGGCTGTGAATTTGCAAATGAACAATTAAAATCAGTGTTAAAAATGCTTTGTTTCTAGTGCTACATTGTTTCTAAATTGGTATCTAATCCTATGTCTTGTCATTATCTTTCACCTGGATAGGATGACCACCTGGATCAAATAGAGTTATTTAACTACTTTTTATAAAAGCATGAATGTTCTTTCGTCAGAATGTATTTTTGATTATTTGTATTTAAAATAGGGATTTCTGTCTTCAAATTTACGGGCAAACAGTAACAGGAAGTTTCATGATAGTAAATGCAGTTCTCATCAATATTCCAGTTTGAAATTGTTTAAAAAGTGAAATAAAAACACTAAACAGAAACAAAAGAAATTGTCAGCGTAGTATCCTTTTCTTTTACCAAGTTTCTAATCAGAAGCTGTCAGAATTGGTTATCAACTGAAATTCGTCAGTAATCAATTTGAAATTTAATGCCTACTCTTAGTATTGAATACAGTGGCATGGCGATGGTGAGAAGAGGGTGCGTGTATAGATGCTCCTGATAGCTTTGTCATAGGGGTATCACGAAGACAGTAATACATTTTTTTTTCACTTTATGACGCAAATGTGATGAGCGGGTGTTAAAAAAGAAACACGTTGCTCGGGATCCTTTGTTGGGCACTGATGAACCGTTGAGAATCCAATCATCTATCCTTAGTTATGTAAAGTTCGAAGAAATATTCTATTGCGTAAGTTTTCACTATGTACGAATATTATTAGGCAATGGGAAAAATTTGATATCTGTAGCATTGAGAAATTTATAGGACACCTACTAGGCACTTTAATTCAAGAGCGGAATAAGCAAAAAATTGCCACTTTAATTAACATTCATGCACTATTTATAAATATAAACTAAGAACTAAAAAATAAAAATAATGGTATTTAAATTCTGATATAATCGTTTTGAAATCCTCTGCAATAGAAGAAATTCATGATCATGAATCTGATAATAATAAAATCTCATTTACACAATTAGGCTTTTTTTTCTTTAAAAAGTTTGTTATTATTGGTTGTAGTTAAAACTGTTTTTAACCACTACAAGTATTTACATGTTATTACTCTTTTTTTTTGTAAGTCGATGAGAGATTTAAAAAAGGCCGTTTACAAAGTGAAAGACCATAAATCTGATTATCGAACTATACAATTGTATAAGAATGTGTAAATCGAAAACGCTACTCCAAATTTATTTTTTGTTTTGTTTTAATATTAGATTACAACCTTAAGTGGTTATGAAAAATATCCAATCAAAATGGCACAAGAAGTATATGAAGAACGTCGGAATTCCTAACCAGAAGGAAGTAATTTAGATTATGCGAATTTACGGCGTTTGAGTGGGATAATTTTCGGTGGATTACAAAAAGTAAGATGTAAAATTTTCAGTTCTGTTTCCAAAGTGCCTTGAGGATTTCTTGGAAAGCACACCCTCATGGATCGAATATGCATTTTAAGCAGCATCTAGAACTCTTATAAATCTATGGAGCCGGAGGTTTTAAAGGTTCGAAACCCGATTCCAACGAATATCCGTCGTGTATTAGGCCAGTTGCACATTAAATCATACGTGGGGGGATCAAACGTCCTCCCGCTGGTGTGGTGCGGAAGTGTGGAGGGGGTGCCAGCTCGGGTGCCGTCCTCGTCATCTGACTTCTGTTCAAAATGACGAGGCCCGTCCCAAAATATCTCTAGTATTGCGTCAAAACAGGACGTTAATAGAACTAACCTAACCTTATAAATCCACGATGAATTTTTTTGAATACGTAAATGGATCTTCCTTAAAACAGCCTCGCGTATCTCTTCCGGCAATGAGATATGAAAGCAGGGATATTCTGGAAAACATCCTCTTTTCTTATAAGGGATTATATGGTAATTATCTATCCATCCATAAAACGGAAATAACAATCGAAGACAGAGATTATATCCAAGATTCTAAAGGGTTGAGAAATGATAAATAATTATTTATATAGAATTATCGTATTACGTACGATTTTGAAGAATTACTCCCCTCCCCCTTTTCCTTATTTATGAAATGTTAGGGAAAAATTTCTCCAGGTATTTCATATTCTTCGGTTTTAAAAAAAAAAAGAGACAAAAAAGCATAATTTCAAAGTAATCTTAAATTAAAGAAATTTTTTAAAATAAAATAACATTTTCAAAAGAAAAAGATATCAGTTGGGCTACATATCAATTCTGGACGTTATATAAATTTCTATCGTCTTCCTTATTTAAGTTTCTCTTTTTTAATTATTTTTTATTAAAGTAATTCCCTAAAAATTGAGTGCTTAATAGTAAAAGGAAAAATTGTCATAAATGGGAACATACTTTAATTACTTGTAGTACACCAACCAGTGGATAGATGGCAGCACATGCAGTCATCGCAGCTTGATTCGGTTCACGTTCACCTGAAAACTATATCTTATCAGCATACTTAATCCCAGTGTTTACTACATTAACTATTTTTAAATGATTTTACAGTTTTGTCGTGTTTTCCTGCAAGATATATTTATTTTTATAAATGTTTTGGACGTAAGCGCTTTAAAAGTAACAGAAATGTTCAAGAAAAACCTTGCATGATATTTAAACATAAAATTTTACATATTTCTAATTGAAACTAAAGAAGTGAGGATTAAGATTTTTATTAAACCAAAAAACATAAAAACTAAATGATAAAAAATATTCCTCGGAAATCCTTAAAAAATATTTTTTTATTGACTTGACCAAGAGAGATTACATACTGTAGACCTAAATTCGTTTTTTTTTTTTGGGGGGGGGGGATTCTGAGGATAGTAGATTCAGGTAAGCAGGCACTTTCCAGGAAAATAAACTGTTTTTATATGCACGACATTTGGAATTTAACGGGTTTTTTTTGTTTGTTTTTTTTGCTGTTACAACAAAAGGAAGTCTGAGGTGGATATTCAATATTTTACCCATTTTGAGATTATTATCTTCAGTCCTGTTTCCATCGCAATCAAAAATTTGTTAGTCATTACACGACAATACCATTGCCTAAAATATTACCATATATTTATGAATTAGAAACTTATCAATTTATAACATAAAACTGAAAATAACCATCATTCATTTTTTTTTTAATTTTCACCCAGTTTTAAACAGCGCCATGCAAGCCTTTTAGGTTCACTTATTGCTACCGGTTTATTATATTTTCTTTATCTTTCCATCTAAATCAGTTACTAAATTTAACAAAGTAGAATTATAATAATCCATTCAGTCAATGTTAAACGCTAACTCTTTCGCCTGTGCATAAAAATATTACAACTGACTGTATAAGAAATAGACAAACTAATTATTCACTAGTTTTTTATGTAGACCATTTATTTGTGTCCATTACTTTACTAAAAATGCTTATTACCTATAGCTTCAAAAAGTAAATAATATTAAATATTTTTATGCACATTTACAAAGAGAGATATAGGCATCATCTAAAAGGAAAATCATGTTTCTGTGGGAAAATCAGATTTATATTGCAGATCAGATTTATATTATATATATCAGATTTATATAATTTAAAAAGAGTGAGAGCTATCCCTTAGTCAAAATATTTTTAATATTTTTTTCACACACCCTAAAACTAATTCTTGAAATCTTTGAGTGACGTCATTAAAGGGAAGATATGCAGAGTCCATATAACATCCAAGCTATAATTATGAGGCGATATTAACTTTTCATTTGCATAATTTTTTTGCCTTTTTTTAACCAGAAACGTGTTTCTTTCCATATTTCTATCTATTTAAACTTCAGTGATGAATGATTTCGAAAATATTACTTTGCATAGGGTGTAGAGGAATAAAAAGACGTTCCTTAAGTATCTAACATATAACCTCAACTGGAAGAATTAGGTTGCAGAATGATAAAGGATAAAAAAAAATTACTCTGCTACAGTGAAAGCAAATTAAGATTCTTTTTATCTTTTAATCGATTCTGTATATCCGTTTGTTCCAAGGACAATGAGAGATAACTATCCAGTGTCTAAGCTACTTAAAGAATTACTTGATTCCTGAATTGTATGTCTGAGAGATAACGAGGTGTAGGGATTTTTAGCAACAAGACTGTTATCCTCTAATTCAAAAAAATATTTATTCCAAAATTCGTTTCAATCTGTTTAAAAATTAAATAAAATTTCCATCAGTAGATGGACTAGAAAAATTGCCCATCCAATTTGGTCAAGACAAAAAAAAAATGGCGTCCTCCTAGAAAGGCGGCCATATTCTTTTTCAAGAATTGCTTATTATACGAAATGAGTGAATTACAAATGAAGCTATCTAAAAAATAATATTCAGTTAACAATTTTTTTATTTACAATAAACAACTCAATTGTCAAATAAAATATACACAATGCAAATTTCTGAAACTGGTGATTCTGAGAACTGTACAAAATGTATTGCATCACACAAAGTGCCTAACAAAAATGATACAAATAATGTAAACAATCCTTTTCAATACAACAAATTTCTGGCAGCAAATCCTAAATTAAGTGCTGGATGGACGAGCTTCTTCTCTGCTTGGGTAGTGAATCAGTCCTGGTCGAACTGATTGATCACCAACTATGGACTCATCAGAATTTGGACTCATCCCACGATTAGAATGTTCCTGGGAATATAAAAACGAAACAGACTGTGTCATTATCAGAGTTCATAAACTTGATTCAAAAACTATCTCACTTTTTTAAAAAAGGCGCATACGAAATAAATTTCAAATAAATCTATTTTTACAACAGGACAGGTTCAAAGTGATCAAACAAACTTCTATTCTTGTTTTTCTGAAATATTTAAAACATTTATTGCTATAAAACTTACGTACACATCTCCTAAAATATAATTTGCTATGAAATATCGTTTCCCTGTAACTCTTAGGTGATTAAAAATTTCGCATTAAAGAATGCGGTTAAAGTTTTTCCGTCTTACCCGCATTAAAATTAAAAAGCACCTTTTTAAATCCTGGAATTTAGTTCATAGTCAGTGAAGTGTATAATGTAATGGACAGTAAATGAATGCCAATTATTTTGTGATTTGTGTTAAAAGTATTTAACGCTAAACTTTTAACCAAATTCAGATTACAAGCTACGAAATAATTTGTGCAAAAAAGATAGAGTTCATAAGGGCAATGGAAGCCATTCAATAAAATTTGTGGTGTGAAACATAGAACTTCTAAACACATTCTACTTAAAGATCAAATTTCGTTTTAAAGTAAGTAGTCAAAATTATTTTGAATGTCCTTTTAAATGTAATTTTTTTACATTTTTGTCTTAAAATCAGAAAAAGTTTTTATCTATTCGCATATTAACGGGAACGATAAGCAACGCCTTTAATATTATTATTGATCACAGTCAAAGAGCTCAAAAGCATTCGTATTATCCTGACAATAAATAGCCTCGAATCTCCACGTGTACAAAGTTGTCGGGAGAACTGCTGAAAAGCAGATGTCTTACCCCTTTCGTTTTAAATGGAATATGTTCTGCAATTTTGAAATGTTATTCTTGATTCATTTATCCAGTTACAAATCAAATGATACAAAATTTAGTTATTTTTAATCTGGCTTCTTGTTAATAAAAAAGGAGTCTTGTTCAACATACTTAGAATTAAATTACCTGTTTAAGTCTTCTCCACTTAGCTCTTCTATTTTGAAACCAGGTTTTGACCTAAAAAAAAATGGCACTTTTGATAAATTTTATCGATTACAACAATGTTGTTGTAACACTGTTGATGTAACAATGTTTCAAAATTTCAGTGACAGAATAAAAGACAAATTTATCACCAGAAAACAATTTTTATCCTAATTGATGGATTTAATTTCTAAAACAGCAGGACAGGAAATGCGAAATATGTTTATACTAGCTGACACCCTCGACTTGCCCTGATGGGCGATGTTGTTATTTCATGTCCGCCATGTTTTTAGAGAGACAAAACAGGAGACCAAAATGAACTACTACTGAAACAAACTGATCACGCGCGCGCACTGCATTCAATTTTATATGTTGTATCTTATAAATTTGGCTTTTTCTTTTCTACTGTGAAAATATTGTCTGAGATCTAAAACACTAACTCGTATTCTCAATGTTTAGAGATAGATTTTCGCAGTCAGAATATACTTAATTATTTTTGCTGTACACTATTGCACATAATATATGATGTCTGTATTATTAGTTGCAATTGAGTCCTCTTTCTTGAGTTGGAATTCCGATGCTTGAGTTGAGTTTTCCCATCGGAATCTCAATAACTACAAAGTCTGTTTTTTTTATTCCATATATTTTCTGAATACAAACAACAACAAGATCACAATAAAAAATTCCACAATATAAATACAGTCGACACTCGTTATAACGACCCTCTGCGTCCCACAACAAAAGGTCTTTATAGCGAGTGGTCGCTATAGTGGATATAATTTTAAAAAATGTACACATTCACGCTCAGCAGTTCCGTAAAAATAGGCTATTTTTAAAGAGATTTCAACTAAATACTCAAATTACTTTTTATCATTGGTATTAAAAATAAAATTTTATCAATTAAAAATATATTTCTGAAATAGATTTTAAAGTAGAAAATAAAGGAATTTTGAAAAAATATCGGGAAGAGTGTCCGCTGAATTCGGACATTGTATTGGGATTAGATGACATTGGACGGTCGTTATACCGGAAGTTAAACAACATAGAGTACATATGGAAACACAGTTGGGAATTTTATCTCTGGTCGTTCTAATGGAATGGTCTTTATAATGTGCGGTCGTTATAACGAGCCTCGACTGTATATACAAAGACAGCACACCTACTTTTAAATAATTTACAAAAGATTTATCAAATTACGTCTCATTAAAAATTAGGGTAATTTTAATTAATTAAAATTCCGAAAAATCTTTACTTAGTAAGCACCTAGTACCCAAGAAGCAACCACCTGCCAAATTTCAAGTTTCTAGTCCCAATGCTTTGGAGATTCGACGATGAGTCAGTGAGTGACTTTCTCTTTTATACATACAGATTATATACTTATAAAAATGTTTTATAATTTTTCATTGAGGCCTCCTCATCTGCGATGCAAGCGAATATAACAAATTTAATTATTGTTCAACATGATATTTCTCCTTCGTTGAGCATTTTATTTCCCGTTCTTGTTTCGAATTTTCAGAATAATGAAGTAGTTGCAACTATCATTAATGACATGAAAACCATTCACTTAAATACGGAAATTCTAATCTTTATTTCGTGACATAAAAACGATCCTGAAGAATTATGATAGAACTAATAAAAATATCTTTATTATCAAAAACGTTTGCAATTTTTTTTTTCCTAAATTCTTATTAAATAAACGAGTAACGTAATTAAATAAATGACCCAATAATAGTGTTCCGCATCCTATTGCCTTATTTCATGTTTATCTTCATACTTAGTTTGGCGTCTCCACTAGGAGGCGCTACTTGTTCCTATAGTATTTAACTTGCTTCTCCCGCTAGCTTGGTCGCCATTTTCCTGCTGTTGGTGCGCTGGTATTTTTCCTCGCTGTTCAAATGGCTTCAACTTACTATATATTTGCACTTGACAATTATTAATCTTGCAGATCTATCCGTTGATGTTTCAGGCCAAACTTATCTAATTACCAGAGCTAATTATTTCTTTTCTACCTTATTACAAGGGCAGGTTGTTAATCCAAATGGCAAAATTATTGCGTAAAATTCCAATTTTGGATTCTTAATCTCCGGAAACTACCTGGTGAATATTCCAACTCGGAAACCGCATTTGTCAATTTATGTAACGAAAATATTGATAATGCACTCAAACGCGCTTGTGAGGAAGAAGAAATCTTCGAATCAGGAATTGATCTTCCATCGTCGGAAGTTCACAAAACGCCCGCACACCAATTTTGGTGAATTTCAAACCGCAAATACATCTAAATCAATGAATACAAAGGAAATTCAGGGGGAAACAAATTTAATTCCTTCCGATGCATTCCTTCCAGCATTTCATGTTTCTAATCTGGTTGAAATCAGAGTATAACAGGTGGGAGGCCGACGACGAAATTCATCTCTATTACTTCAACCGAAACCTCCTACAGTTTTACCTCTTAACCATATGGGGTCTATAGAGGTGACCCGTAAAGCAAGATCATTGCTTGCCCAGGGTTTGCATGCATCGCATTTCCATGTCGCACTACATTTGCATACTAATGTGTTCAATTCTTCCAGGTGGAACTCCTTAAATATGCATCTGGGATGTAACTATGGACCAAATATAACCAGACTCCCGTTCCGTCTAAAAGGGAGGGAAAGAATGGCAGCTAATCTCCAGCCCAATGATGTGGTGATTCTCAAGGAGGAGAGACAGCCTGCCGACTTTTGGGCTTTTGGAAAGGTTCACCCAGGAGCTGACGAACTGTTTTGTGGTTTGACGAGTCGGATCTTCTAAACGTCGTCTTCTACGTGGATTGATAATCTTCTAATAAAAGAGCCAACTGTGAAACTGGTTAAACGTTCTACGGACCTGAGTTTTATTGACCTCCGTTCAAGCCAAAAGGGAGTGAAAGTTCAACCATCAAACCTCCAGTCAAGTTAAAAGTCTTATAGTGACTATTTGTTCCTGCCAATTTAGAAACTTTATATAGGACTTATTGACCAAAGAGCAATGTTTAATTTTGAATCAACTCTTCATCATTACATGCCAAGAATAAGGGGTCTATTCTGGTACCCCCGGTTGGGTTGGATTCCGCACGTTAACAACGGAACCCAACCCAACCGGGGGTACCAGAATAGACCCCTAAATCTTGACAGGGGGTGGGAGTATATGTTCCGCATCCTATTGTCTAATTCCATGTGTTTTAGTGTTAATGTACTTTCCTGTCCATCTGCATACTTAGTTTGGCGTCTCCACTGGCGGCGCTACTTGTTCCCGTTTTTGTGATATTTCAGTTCGCAGAGTATTTGGCATCGCACTTGCTTAACTTGCTTCTCGCTTTAGCCTGGCCGTCATTTTCCTGCTGTTGGTGCGCTAGAGTATGTTTCCTCGCTGTTCAAATGCCTGCAACTTTCTATATCTTTGATGCAACATGCAGTTTTTATTGATGCATAATTCTGTAACTAGTGATGAATACATATTTTAACTTAAAGTTTGCTCGTCCTTTATTGAATGATACAACGCCAAAAATCTATTTGGACCTCAGCCACCTCATTGTTCCAGCACTGGGTTCTGGGGTAAATTGTGAACTGAAGATCCTCACGGGAACGCATAGCCACTTAACCACAACAAATAGCTCTTTTTTACTTACTAGCAGATTCATGAATGATTTACATGAATCGATAGAATAGCGACGGACTTAAAGCGGTTTACGGAATTGTACAGTATGGACGAGTTTTCAGTTTTGTTTATTTGCGTTAAAGCAGGACTTCCACTACAGCCACAGACTTCCGGTGATAATTCTAATTCAGTGGGAATCTTTAACATTTCAAAACTCTGTTTGTTAATGTTTTTTAATGTTTAGAGTTTTTTAGTGTTATAGCTTAAGGATACTTTGAAAATATTAAATTTCATGTTCCTATTGCTGTAGCTCTAAATGTTTACTTAAAACAAGAGCCTAATTTTGTGACAGGCTGCCATAATTGTTCATTATCGCTTTTTTGGCGACTTCTAAGGTGTGTTTGCCAGTTAAATTTTTAACCAAACGATATAACTATTTACAATCGTTATATTTGGAGTTGAGCCGTTTTAAGACCTTTTTAAAAAACTGATTTAAATAAAAAGGGTTACGCGAACACAAAAAATACAGAATTCAACGCTTTACGTACTAAAGAAAGAACCGATTCGAACTTGGCGCTTGCTACAGTATTCAAACAGATTTGGCGATTGCTTAAATCGGAGAGTTACCGGAAAACGGTCTGTGAATCAAAAAAAAAAAAAAAAAATTAGAAAACTCGTCCATACTGAATTCCGACAAATCTTTTAAAAGAAAATGTTATCAAATTTAACAGCTTGCTGAAGAATTGAACTCAAAACTGAGCTATGAATTGAATGGAAATCGACTATTTTCTATAATTACGTAACTTACTTGCCGTTCCGTTAATCTCAAATTAGAGGCCAATCTTTTTCTTTCAGTCGGCGACAAATATTTTTGGTCGGAGAAGGTTTTTTCGAGCTTTCCTGTCTGTTCACTTGTGAAACGGATTTGGCCTCCTTTCCTCTTAGGCGTATTCCTGTGTAAGACGTGTTTCCAGACCAGAGGTCTGTCATTTGAACAATCTGAAATGGAAAACTTTTCGTCAATTATCAACAAACTGATAGAAACTGACATGTATTTAAATAACTGAGGCACGCGTGAACATTTCAAGAGTTTCATAAGGCATGTGTGGAAATTTGATGAGTCTTATAAGCAAGACTTGTATAACTTACTGACCGTTACAACATTAAAAAGATAAAATTTAGTTTTATTTTATTTCTGTCTAGAAAATACTTCGATTTGAAATATCTGTTTCAATTAAACTAATTCTATTCAATTTTACTTTCTCCTTTCTTTTCATCAAAACTTCCGTGTCTTTATTTTTTCTTAAACTCTTTTTTTTCCTCTCATAAATAGATTTCCAAGATCGGTCATGACAGGTATAGGACTCAGAGTGGAAAATTTACTTAAATTTTTGACAGACATATCTTTCTGCACTTACACTTTGTTTCATAAAATATAAATAAAAACGGTTTTTTAAAGCACCATTTTATTAGTGTACTAAAAAGTAGATTTTTTCATGTCAGTCTAGTTTTCAGTTTTTAATTTAAAATTCATTATCATAAATATAAAGGAACATTGAAGTCAATTTTTGTAAATTAATTACCGTTGGCACCATTAGTGTGGAATCAAAATTTAATTAGTCGATTAACAAACCGATATTTAAGTTCTGAAAATAATGTATTATCATCAGTCATCATCAGGAAGTTTATAAAATTCAGGAAAGTGAAATTTCAAAATCAGGAAGTGAGTGAAAAATCGATTACGAAATTCCATTTTTATAAACATGAAACAAGTCAAGTTAAATCAAATTGTGTAAAGGAAGGAGATATTGGAAGTAATGGTAAAGTCTTTATAATTATTCGTTCTCCTTGATTTATCTGCGTAGTGTTTAGATACCAAATTATTTTTCAGCTGTTACCTCTTTAGTAATTTAAAAGCATACTTCTCGTGCTTTAGAAAATAGGAAAAAAATGGCGGCGATTTCAGTCCAAGTTTTACGGATAGACTCATATATTACAATTCTGGTTTACAGAGAAACTTCAACATTTGTCTTAAAGAATGCACAGAATCCTTAGAAAATTCATCTGATAAACTTTATAAGTGATTAAATCTCAAGGTGCTTATTAATAAATAAAAATCAGAAGCAGTCTCAAATATAATAATATTAGTATTTTTTAATTGAAAGAAATTCTAAAGAATTTTTCTTTAAGGCAATTTAATTGTGAACTAAAATGACGGTAGGGATAATTTGAACACAAAATCTCTCAATTTTATTTAAACTTACTATAACTGATCACATGGAAAATCCAATTTTTCTGACTAATTCAACACATGCATATATGCGCAGGAAAATCGATTTTGCAATAAGAAAATCACTGTACCATTTCCACTAAATTTTTTTCAGTATTTACGAATTCAAATCTTGTTTTAAGATTTTACCACCTAAATCTTTTCTCTTTTTATCACATTTATTTTTTTAACTGATTTTCGTTTCAGAAAACGATGCAGAAGTGATATAAGTTGCGAAAACAAATCACAGGTATCTCGGAATTAACCGATTATAAACAAATAATATTCTTCAAGTGCATATTGGGAAAAAATGCACTATTCTTGGGTATGGTAGAAACTTCATTCATGTGTGAAATCCTCCGAAAATTGGAAATGTTAAAGAAAACTTTTCCGGTAGTTGTATTTAAAAAAGGAATTTGTCTTAGCAGGTGTTTTGCATGCTGACCCCCCCCCCCCTCCCTATTCAGACAAAAAGTAAATAAAAATTATCTTTTTTTTCCCCCTCATTGCATAAAATTCGCTTCTGAAAGAGAATTTCGAAAATTTCTTAATTTTTTCGATCCAAAAATATTCAAAATTTTGGAAATTTCTCTGAATTTTTACGATTAATGGTGTGTAAATGTGGATATTTTCCAAAGATAATCTGAAAAATACGCACATTTAATCACAGGCGTTCAATGCTAATATATATAAAGAGCTGTTTAATTAAGTTAATTTTCAGAAAAAATTTTGAACCGCTAATTGCAGAAGACTGCACTTTAAAAAATTGTTTCATTAGTTAAAATTGACCCAATGCTCGTCTAGTAGAAACCAAACACAGTGAAATAAAATGAATAGAAAGTGACGACTAATTCGTTGAGTCATATGAATAAAGCTTCAGTTTTCATTTAGTGTGAAGTGTGAACGAAAAAAAACATCACCAACCATCTGTTAGCATTTAGACCGAAGTGAAAATCTGCCAAGAGATAACACTGTTGACATTTACTGTTCAGTAGCACTGATCGACACTCAACACCATTTCCATCCCATCCACACTCCTTATCTCTTAGATTCGAAGAGCTGTTTGCTAAGCCCGGATTGGTAATGGAGATCAACGTATTACAGGTTGACTTCCCTTTCCAAAAAAGCAATATTGAAACTCTCAGGGTCCTATTACGTTCTTACCAACGCTTAAGGCAAGAGATTATCAGTACGATTACAGAAGTATAGTGAAATATTACGTCATTTTAAAACAAAACAAGAAAACGCAGTGTTGTTCAGTTGGATTAATATTCTTCATTGCTTCTAAAGGAGGGTCATTCCATTGTGACTAACGTAACTTTTTAAAGATTTTAACAAGCTATAATATATTAATAATTATTATAATTTAGTAACTATATTGTTACGTTAGTCACAAAGTTAAAAATTTAATTTAATTTGGTAAAATCATTATCTTTTAAAATAATTTCTGCATGGATATGTTATACTGACTAGTGTTACATAAAATATATGGATAAAAGGTTTCATCGGAGATTATTTAAGAGTATTTTGTCATATTATAGCTTGTTAAAATCTTTAAAAAAGTGATTGGAATGACCCAGGATAAAGAACTTCTGTAATTAATCACACTGCATAAACTTAATAAAGGATTTTATGTTTCAAATCAATCACACATGCATAACCTAATATATAATACTAAGAGTTAGAAACTGGGATGAATCTTTGTATCATTGCTTGCCAGTGAAAACGGAATCGGTGACTATTCCGAAAATTATGATTGCAAGAAATTTGTATTTACAAAAGAAAATGTGTTTAGAATTAAAATAATAAATGAAAAAATCTTTCTTTAATTGTCATTTATGCCATTTCTTTCGTATCACTTCTTTTGAATTAAGAAAGACTAAGATCTTAAGATTAATTATAAGAAGATTTGAAAAAGTGAAAGCATTGCCATTAAAAAAACCTCTGATATATCAGTCATAATTAATTTATCAGCAAAGATTTCATCCCTAATTGTGTATTTTTGCATAATTAAAGTTCCATCACTGCTATTCTTTGGATCTTAGTTATAAGATCTTAGTTTCTTTTTCATAACATTGGCTATTTATCTACAGTAGACTCCTGTTAATGTGATTGCGGTTAATGTTATCATTCGCTTAATATTATCAAAAACCTCTAGTCCCAAACCGACGTATTCAAATGTACACATAATTATTCGTTTAGTGTAATCAGTACATCGTTTAATGTTATTAGTTTTGAAGTAGAGAATTGACAGATCCCTCATTTTCAACCAGCGTTAACGATTGACTTTCGCAGAATTTCTCTCTCCACTTGTAAAGAAACATCTGTTGTCACTTTCCCCCACACATCCTAAGAATTTCGGGTTTATCTTTCATGACCTCTCTTTAAAGGTCGTCCATTTAGCGGGCAGGGATGAGCTCCTTTGTCTGGACTAGTGGACTGTTTTAAACGACAGCTATATAGCTAGGTCAGGTTTGAAATCTGTTCAATAGCCATAAAGCACTGTTGCCTGCGATAAAATTAGCGCAAAATGGATAATAAAAAAAGAACTAATTTGAGTGTTAAGGAGAAAATTGAAATTCTCAACAGGTTTGAAAGTTTACCTAAAATAAGTCAAAGCAATACTCCGTCGCAATTGAAAATTTCACAACTTCTTCTTTGTATTTTTTGAAAAATCGTGATGACTTATTGAGGCGAGCAAAAGAAAATGAAAACACCAATTGTAAGCGAAACAGATGCAGCAAAGACGAACAAGTTGAAAAAACCCTGAAACTTTGGTTTAAAAATGTACGATAGCCCTGAGGTAAGT
This sequence comes from Araneus ventricosus, assembly GCA_013235015.1. Taxonomy (NCBI): domain Eukaryota; kingdom Metazoa; phylum Arthropoda; class Arachnida; order Araneae; family Araneidae; genus Araneus; species Araneus ventricosus. The sequence continues at coordinate 7,252,084 of BGPR01000001.1, forward strand.
GATTTTTTTCCCTTGGTGTGATAAAAATATAGTTGATTTTACCCAATTAGGTTATTGTTATCAATCGGTTAATGCTATCAAAATTCTTAAGCGGAGTCTACTATATAAGGATTCCGAATTTCACTCATTCGACAGTGACGTACCAATCAGTTTGTGTTATCCTCATAGCCGTATTTTGACAACCATAATCACCAAATTTTAAAAATTATAAGTTGGCTCATAGCTAATGTGTCTACAGTTTATAGAAATCTATTAACAGTAATGGAAAAAGGAAGTAAATTTCTTCGATCGTGGGTTCGAGATCCCATTCACTTTGTACACTGACTTATGCACGTTAAATCCGGGGGGGAGGGATCGTCCTCCTTCTGGTGTGGTGTGGAAGTTTGGAAGGTTTCTCGACTCTAATGTCGTCCTCATCATTTGACCACTGTTCAAGATGGTGAGGCTCTATCAGTAGACAGCCTTCGCTTAGCTTGACAACATAATGTTAATTTAACCACACACACAACTGATTATCCATTATTTTAACATATATATAAAACGTACTGTGCGTTACGGCATAAATGTAGTATTATAAAGTTATGATGCGAATGTGGAAGTGAATTTTATTCAACTGGATGGATTTATTCTCTGTATGGAATTCTCAGTGAAATGGACAAGCGTCGATTTCTTAAGAAAAAGGCGTTCTGGCAGAACTGTCTTTATTTATGTCAACTTCTAGCATAGTACTTCCTAATGGCGTCGGTTTCTTGGAGAAATCGGTGAAAGAGACGAATTATCGGATAAGGGTGATACGAAATGAAGAGTGTTTTCCGTTCACAGAATCGAGGCGAGTGATCCGGTTGTTCATGGGCAAGAATGGCTTCCGCTTCATCTCTGCGGCTTTCCGTCGAAGAGACGCTCTCCTGGCCTTTCACTTGGAATTCCTTTTCTTTTCAAAGAATTCACTTCCTCGTCCATATCGCTTCTGTCATCAGAAGGATATACTCGCTTGCAGAAATGTCGCGTTCATCAGGTAGATGCGATGAGGTTGTCACATAAGTGACTATGCAACTTACACTGGTTTCCTGAAAATGTAGAGCTTCAGTCGACTGGATCTTCTTTATCTGAGTTAGACTTTGCGACAAAGTATGCCACACCACTGAAGAATTCGTTCCTGAGTCTCCGATGGAGAATATTTATAAATAAAATTTTAGTCAAATAGTTTATCTACAATGCGGAGATAAAATTAGATTATAAATCCCACTTTATAAATACGGCACTCTATCCTATCTAAGATTATCTCCAAATTTATTACACCTGGAACATTTGATTCCCTTAATTTTATCCTCACATGCTCTTGATTTATGCCCGAGAGCACCGCAGTTGAAGCACCGTATGTAATTCAATTTAGTATCCCAGAATTAATCTTTATTTTCGATTTTCGGTGCTTGAATTCTATCTTTAATTTCGTTTCCGAGCTTTGGGGGTCTATTCTGGTACCCCCGGTTGGGTTGGGAGACGTCACTTTTTCCGCATGTTAACAACGGGAAAAGTGACGTCTCCCAACCCAACCGGGGGTACCAGAATAGACCCGGAAATGTGTTGGGGGGCCAACTGTATAAGACGGATGGTGAAGTGAACCATACCATATATTGGTTTATTATCTTCAGATTATTTGTAGAACACATGGAGAAAAGAGACCTGTGTGACTTGTTATCGAGCCAAAGGCTAAATGGATTGTTTTTAAAAGTTAGCTTCTTAAAAATTTCCACAAGGAAAGGGATACATCTATGGTCCATTGTATGGCTTGAGTTATCACACTGACAGAATAAATCTAAGCAATTAAAGGGAATATAGCGTTGGAAAATTCTTCCACAATAGAACAATTTCAGTTATCAGATGCATGAAAAAATTTTCCGCTCATCACGATTCGTTTGATTAAAAACACAATGCGACAAATCGGGCAAAAATTAAAAAGTTAAAAGTTTCTTAAAGCTTTAATTAGTTATCTGTAATTACGAAACCAAATGTCGTAATCAACAACTTTTAGAAAGCAAGTTCAAAAGACTTTTGAAGTTTTGAGTTTTCAGGGTGTCAATTATGCCTGCCAATATAATCACTAGAAGCCTGATTTATGGTTCACGATTTTGGTAATTTCCAGTAAGAACTCTTATTGTTTTCTTATCATTAGAATCTGTCTTCGAAAATAATAATCGTTAAAATTAAAATTTTTCTAAATCATTCTCCATTAAATTATTTTTCTTTTTCTCGCTACAGTTCAACCAGTTCTTCATGCTGTTATGATTGATTTAACTAAATTTTGCTTTCACTTGTCTAAGTGAATTGCAAAATCCTGTTTTTAGCAGTTTTACAGCATATAACGAAACTGTTTAAATTATTAACCTTCTGACTGCTTATCCCGCGATTTCCGCGGGTTGGAAGTAAGTATATTTTCTGTTGCATCCTGCGATTTTCTCAAGCTATTGTGTTTACTTAGAACTATTATAGCGTTTAATCGTATTATACTAATAAATCCTCGAGCATAAATAACAATTCACTTGGTTTAAATGTATTTGAACCTGTCTGCGAACGTTGCATCTATTTAGCGATTTTTAAAAATTCGGCAGTCAAAGGGTTAAATATTATGCTTATAAGACGAAAAAGGTCGATTTGCCATACAGGAGATTTCGTCGTTTCCATAGAAAATGAGTATAATTGTTGTGAGTGAATTTTATGGGCATAAATATTTGATATAATATTATCAAAACAATAAATCTTAAATCTCATTGCATTAAACAAGAAATGCTATTGATAAATGAATAAAAAGATTTTTATGAACACACTGCAGACAGGAGAAGTTTATTTTGATCGCAATAGTTAAAATTAAGTAGAATACAGCCGTCTATAATTTAAATACAGATGATTCAAATAGTCTCATATATTTTATGCTGGTTTTACACAAATTGTCGTATCGCAACATATGAGGCAATTAATTTTTTTTAAAAAACGTAGCATGCAGAAATTCTAATACAACGCAAAACTGTTAATCCAAAATTTATTAACTTGAATTTTAAATGCTTAAAAGTTAGGAAAGTCTTCATCAAGCTCCCAAGTCAAATCATCATGAAATCACATTTATTTTATATCTTTGAAAGGTTGTGGATGAAAAAAAAATGAGCTCTAAGAGTAGCCAATCCTTTCAAAATGTTTTTTCTGAAGCTACTTTGACAACTTAAAATAATTTCCGTTTTGAGGTGGAACAATGAAAAAATAAATCATTCAAATAATTACAGATATTTGCAATGACATACTTGTGTTCAAACATATGATAAGAAATTCATTCGAGAAAAGTTTGCGTTAAAAATCTTTTCTTTTTCTGTTGACTATTTTGCATCATATAAACATTTTCAAAAGACAATGTCCAATATAATATTAATTATAAATTTCTATTAATTAATTTTTTCCTGGATATAATATTACGTATTGAAAACATTAACTCTCCATGACCACGTTAAATTACTTAATGCCCACTATTATTAACCCTATGATTCCTAAGACCATTGGAATAGAAGGACCTCAAAATACGGGAACGTCCGAACTCCTCTATCAAAGATAAGGGATATTCACTCCTCCCCCCAAAAAATCACAATGACAGCTGGCACTGTCCGAATTCTAAGAAAACCCCCCTTTTCCCAAAACACATCTGGGCGAGTCACTCTAACAAAGAAAGCGCGCGCCGCGGGTGAGAAATCAATCGCACTTAACGAAAACGATTATGCAGCGATATTCGGACGTCTCGGACGACCGCCGTCTTATGCTTGAAGGGACGTTTTGGACCTTCCCGTATTGATAGAGTTAAAGTTACTGTTATGATACAACAGTATAGAAGTAGTCATTAAACGCGCAGAATACGTGAATAGTAGTAAATAATAAAGTCAAAATATAAACTGTGAAGGTATAAAAGACAAATGCAAAAATGTTGTAAATGAAGAAAACTGCAAATAAATCGAAAATGTGTTTCATTGTAAATATGACAACTGTCTTAAACATTTTCCATAAAAAAAATGTTGGAAATTCGAACCTCTAGTTCGAAACATGGTGTAATGTTTTAGGCTTGATTCGTCTGCCTTGTCTTCGTCTGGTTTGATAGCATCAGCCGTTGCATTCTGTGAGTAACGACTTTTATATCAGAAAATTTACAGAAGCATTATTATGTTAAAAAAATACAAAAGTGAAAATTCTGCTTTGAAGCTAATTTCGAAAGAAAGCAATTATTTTTTTTTGTTATCATAAAGTTAGTATTGGCAAAAGGACACGAATGAAAGATTTGACGAAGCATTTCATTACATTTTCATTTGCATTGATTGACGAAGCATTTCATTTGACAAGCAGAATTTCATTACAACAATAAAAAGCATTGTTATAAATTGCCTTTAAAATTAATTTTGAAAAATTTATTGAAATTAAAGAAAAAATTGCACGGAAGTAAAATTGATATGGTTCAAACAATAAAGTTTTGAATTTTAAAGTGGTGTAAAAATGGTGTTTGTGCCATAATGTTTCGAAGTTAGTGAGGAAAAACGTTAAAATTTCGTTTGATTTTTAGTTAGTTAAAAATATAGTTAAAATTTTGAAAAACCCTTTTTTAGTGAGCACCTACTACCCAAAAAGTAACTACGTGCCAAATTTGGGAACTCTAGTCCAACGAAACGTTGCCTTCTATGTGTATCGAATTTCATATCACGCAATTTGCAGATAGTATGTAAGTCTACAGATATTATCCTGTTAAAATAATCACGAATTATGATCAATAACTTTTACTGAGAATTAAGGAATGTTTTTTAAACGAGTAACTTAAGTAAACAGCAAATAAGAATAAAATGTAATATGCTTCTCTGCAGGAACAAAAGGCAAATTTCAGAATGTTGTCAATAAAATTAACTGCAAGTAAATTCAAAATGGGTTTCACTGCAAATAAAACATCTTTCTTAATAATTTTTTCATAAAAATCATCATAAAGGCTTGCGAATATTCTTTCTATTTTAAGAAAAGATCATTTGTAAAGGATCCAATTTATGGTCTCTAAAACAGATGAATATATTACAACAAATTCTTAACAACGATAACAGATCAGTCCAATGACGGTTCTAAGATTGAAAATGCAAGCTTACCAGAGTGACGATTTGATAATGCTACAAAAGAACCTGGTGATGAATCATGGCCCGATCCTTTTGCGATGGCATTTGGGAATTCGAAAGGATTTACAGGATGAAACACGGGAGATCTCAGCACTTGTCCGTTTCTTATAGAAAAGATGCTTGGATCTACAGGACTCATCAAGTCATTGGGCGGAAATGTAAACACGTTGTGGTCTTGATTATAAAAAAACGCTGAAGGAGACAGACCCACCGGAGAATACAATCCAAAGTTCATGAAACCGGAACAAAGGGGAGAGATAACCATTGGAGTTGGTTTCACCGGTTGTCGGGCCGAAATTGAATGACATGGGCTGGTACATTGTTCACGGTTGGGATTTGAGTAATTGTCTTGGAAATCGGCTGATCCAGAAGGATATCGGTCTTTCAGCTTTCGAGTACTGTCAGGGAGACTGATAGGGCGCGTCTTCTTGCTTCCTAATATATCATCAATCATGAAAGAGGATCCAGCTCGTTCTTCACTTGACTTTCTGGAATACGAGGGGTACGAATTTCTTTCGAAACCGTCCTCCAAGTTCTCTTTCTCAGATGCTGCGATGGGCATCGGGTTGGTTATCTCCTTCACTATCAACATTCTAACTGCAGAAATAGAGGTCACAAGGGCTGGAAAATAGGTGAAACCATATCTTTACATTTTCAGTTGTCACTTCGCTTGACTTGGATTTCCTACAACAGGAGAAAGAAGGCATAGATTAGTCTCTAGCAAAAGTGTAACAATAACTTCCCTGTGGTATTTTAAAAGTAAATTAAGTCTTTTACTTAAAACCAATGGTTGGGATAATTCACTTTTAAGTGCATTAAGATTTTTCTATCATATTTTTTTAATGATTTTGACTTCAAACTATAATTTTTAAAAAATATTGCCACATACGAAATACTTGATGCATTATTGTCTGATTGACCTATATGGCGCAAAAGCAATTAAAATATTCGATGGAGACATCGAGACGGTTCATTACCATGTGCAAAAAATTGCATCAAATAATTAAATACCGAAAGATTCGATAGTTAAATGATGTAAGCTTACATTCGCCCGGATCTGATAGATCCCGAGAAAAGCTTATCTCACACAAAGCAAAAAATATCAGCAAAAATTTAACATTTGAAAAGAAATTTCTTTTTCTGCTAATCAATAAATTAATCACTGATTGGTGAAATTAGCCTTTAGGGAAGTCGAGTCTCATTTCGTAAGAATAAAAGACGTCAGTGGCGAATCTAGGATACCGGTCTCCGGGGCCCGCCCCCCCCTAAGGTCATAAAAATTTTGTATCGTCGTGATGAATGTCAAACTTCAAGGCTAAAGTAAACCAAAACTCTTTAACTTTACAGACTTTACTCACCTGACAATAAGAATCATAAAGAACAATCCAATACTTTCGATAATTTAATAAAAATTACAATGAAATAACTATCCAAAAAATGTCTTCGATCGCGTCAATGCTACAAGTACATGTGGAATGACTACAAAAGTAGCAAAATTTTCGAGCCTTTCAAGCCAGAAAGCAATGTTGAAACGTTTTTATTATTTTTTTAAAGAGAGAAATTAAGAAAAAACAGTTGTAATGATGTTAAATTAAATCAGAAATTCTGGCTTGACTCTGGGGGGGCTGTATCCCGATACCCCCCACTGGATTCGCCACTGAAAGACGTTAATGCCTTAAATTTCAGTCAGAGTGTGTCAAATGTTGCACTCATTTCCACACTATGGGCAGCTTTTACTTAAACTTTGAAACTATAATGATTTCCTTTTCTGCATTTTTATTAAATGTACTAATTTTATTTCATTTAGATGATTCTTTATGGTGTTTTTACACACTTTTATTTAACTTGACTTGCTTCATGTTTGTAAAGATGGGATTTTGTAATCGAATTTTCACTCACTTTCTGGTTTGCTAGCGTCTTGAAATTTTATACATTTGTGTGTTCTCAATAACAGTAAACGATTTTAATATTTTAAGAAATTAAGTATCAATTAATTAAATTTTGGTTTCATGCGAGCGGCACCATGTGGTAACGAAATTAAGAAAAAAATTGTTTCAAGATCACATAATATTTACAAAAAATATTTATAAATTAAAGGCTAAAAGTTGAAAATAATTAAAATAAAAATAATTGCTACTTTTTAGTGGACTAATAAAAGTATAGGTTTAAAAGCTACTTGGTGTGTTGAATGTGGTAATAAATGATGAAATTATAACAAAATAGATTTATTTGCATTCAATATAACCAATACTAAATTAGAAAATGCATCGAGACGGTAATCACTGGTATCGCTCTTGAATACGCTTGTTCTTATAAGAATGTTCTTTTTTGCATTCATCAGATATGGAATTCTGGGATGACAAAAGAAATGTAAATTTAGCTTACACCACAACTGTTTTTGTTTAATTGTTTGTGAAACAAAATGTATGTGCAGAAAAATAGTCTATAAAAAATTGAAAAACGAAGTAAATTTCTTCTTTGAGCCTTGGACCGGGTCAGGTCCTGGAAATCTATTTATGAAAGAAAAAAAGAAATCAAGAAAAAATAAACAGAAGACAGATTGGATTAAAAGAAAGAACAAAGTGAAATCGAATAGGATTAATTAAATTGAAACAGAAATTTGAAGTAACAGAACTAGAATTTCCAGACAAAATAGGCATGAAATTAAACTTTATCTTGTCAAAAATTATAATGGTCAAATGATGTATTGCATATAACTAATATTATTTTTATCAGTTTTGCTATATTAAATGAGAATGCTTCGAGTGTAGAATGTTCTAAGGTTTTCTTAACGCCGTTACAGATATCAACTGCATGTATTTTAATCTGTGTGCTACATATACGACCTTATTCACCATCCATGGTTAAACCATGATCAGCGGTTAAATGATGGTTCTGCTATGATGATGCGAAAGCTGACCGAAATTCATTGCCAAATGTATACCCTAGCGGGTTGCTATTTTGGCATGGTATCTCAATTTCTTGGTTGCTGTCGATTTTTAAAATTACCCTCAGCCTTCGAGCCAAACGAGTTTCTCGCCAACTCACCAGTTAGGGTATACATCCAGTCTATCATTTCAGTCAGCATTCGCTTGTTCCTGTAAATTCCAATTTAACCGCTGATCATGGTTTACCCATGGATGGTGAATAAGGCCGCTAGTGTCAGTTATCTTCTTGAATATCCTCAAGGGACAAGACAGGCACCATGATACACATTTACACGGTTGTAGGATATTTCCACAACTGACTCAAAACGAAAATATTTGCAAGAATGTCAAAGACAGTGGGGACCAAGTGGTAAGGCTTCGGGGCCAGAAATTTCGAACTTTCGGGGCTCGAAACCCGATTCCAATGAAGATCAGTCGGATATTGAGCCTGTTGCACGTTAAATCATACGTAGAGAGTCAAACATCCCCCACTGGTGTGGAAAGGAAGTTTGGAGAGGGGGTGCCAGCTCAGGTGTCTTCCATCTGAACTTGGTTCACAATTACGAGGTCCGTCACAAAATAGCCTTCATGCTGCTTCAAAACGGGACGTTAATATAACTAAACTAAGTAAGAATGTTAAAATGCTATATTTTTGCTGTGGTAGTTTCAGAAAGAGGAGAGTTGAAACTTTTACAAAAAATCATCCAAAATGAATTCTTGTATCATTCCTTAACAGCAGTGCTTATGAGTGCGAGTAACGCATATGATTTATCAAGCTTTACAAAAAAAATATTTATTTTTTACTCCTCTTTACACACTTTTATTTAACTTGATTTGTTTTATGTTTATAAAGATGCAATTTTGTAATCAATTTGTCACTCGCTTCCCGGTGTGCTAGAGTTTCAAAATGTTGACTACTTGTGTGTCCTCCATGACAGAACATTATTTTAATATTTTCAGAACTCAATGATCAGTTAATAGATTCATTTTAATTCAGTTTTGATTCCATACGAGTGGCGTCGATTGATAGTGAATTTGACAGAAACCGATTTCAAGATTTCATAACACAGTACAATAATGAATTATAAATTTAACTAGAAAAGTGGAAAATAATAAAACTAAAAATAATTTCTACTTTTTAGGAAGCTAATGAAATTTTATTTTAAAAACTGTTTTTATTACTTTTTTTGTTAAGTGATGGAACAAAGGGAAATCCTTTCGATTTTATGTAAAGAACAAAAAATATTATTGGTAATTTTTTTAATTTTATTCTTATTTATGCTATATCATGTATTGTGTGACATTAATGTGCATTCTATTCAAATAAATGCTTAAGAATAATTTATTTTATTATTTTTTAGAGTAAGCCATTCTAAATTCTCATCTTTAATAATGTTCGTGAAGTGATTTGTTAACTTCTGAATTCAATCTTCTCAAATCCATTTTTAGTATTTTTAAATAGATAATAATATCGAGAAAAATTAATGCGTGAAAAATTGAACACGAATATTTATTATCTATTTATTTCGTGTTCATAACAAAGGACCAAGTAAATTTTGCATTCCATCATCTAGCTTTATTGTTGAAAGTTCAAGTTCAAATAACTAGCGATGGAAATAATTCTTCGTTTTGAATGACTTTATTACGAAATTAAAGATGAAATTTGATGAAATAAAACAATTAATTGGCTTCTATATCAGTTAAAAATAAAAGTTATAAATTGATCAATTAAATGAAAAATTAAATCAAATGATTGATATAAAGGTCTGAAAATTTATCTAGAAATGAAAATGGGAGAATATTAGATTTTGCTTAAAACGCCAGCTGACAGATTGATTTCAGAATTAAAAATGAAATTTCAATATAAAACCTAATAAAAAAAGAATGAAGTATCTTTTACCCTTTTAAGCCTTAACGGGACTTCTATGTATTGAATTTTCATATTCAGATAGATTCAATTTTGAAACATAATTCAGGTCTTAAGGAATTAAGAAAACTGCAAGTATATCTGTATTGAAAAAACACTTCAAGTTACACACTTAAGATTTTACCAAAGAGCCTAAAATCTAGTATCGTCAAGTACCTAGTAACTAAATCATTTGCAATCAAATTAACATATTATGTGAAAATCATTTTGAAACTGGCCTCATTGCAAGCGAATTTCTCATCTGAACTGTTTTTGTGCTTAATTGACTCCGTGCTCGAATTTTGTTTACAAAGTTTAATTTGATTTACCTAAAGTTACAAATTAGCAAGATAAAAGTGACAATTAACTTTTCTGAAACAAATTGTTAATCGCTTTCATGTCAACTACAGATGCAGTTCTTCCAGGCAACACCATAAAAGTGTTTAACAGGTAAATAAGTATATTGCAATATTTTTTCATTCCATTACAAATTTTGGAAAATTAAAAATGCAAAAAAATTGTAATTTGCACACTCTTATAAAATCTATATACTTAAAATCTTCTCATTTTAAGTTAATATGATATACAATTAGGGGCCGCGGTGGTAAGGTCCTGTTTTCGGGGTCGAAGGGTTCCATGCTCGAAACCCGATTCCAGTGAAGATCCGCCGTATATGTGGGTCTGTTTTACGCCAAATCATACGTAGGGGGCCAAACGTCCTCCCGTTGGTGTGGCGCGGATGCTTGAAGATGGGGTGCCAGCTCAGGCGTTGTCCTCGCCATCCGCCCGCGGCTTAAAATTACGAGTTCCATCCCGAAATAGCCCTCACACCACACACACCAGCGATGATTGTGTTTTACGGAGCACACGAACTCAGTGGTTCACAATCTCCGGCACATAATACTTGTAACCTATACCCCTGGCTAAAAGGATGAATTTAACCTACTTGGGCGAGTGCTCTGACATCTAAGCTATCTAAACACTAAAACTTTTGTCTTGCAACGCCTGCCCGCGACTCGAACCCATGTCAGCAGGATTCGAAACAGGGCGTTCTACCGACCTCGCCACGTAAGCGTCAAAAAACTCGGTTAAATTGCTGCGAAGTAAGCAGCAGTGCCTTAACCGTATATGTGTTATAGGCCCAGAGGCCATTCCGTCCTTGTCAAGGGGAGTGCTAAAATAGCCCTCTTGTTGCTTCAAAACGGGACGTTAATGTAACTAAAACTTTATATATTATTAAAATCACGAACAATTAAATGCCTTTAACTAGTCTGGCATGTTTCTTAATTTAGCAAAATATTATTTGTTTCGTCTCTAGCTTAGCAGCTTAACTAAATATGTATTCCATAATGAATGGTAAATTTTTAAGTAGGGGAAAGTGGGGTAAAACCGGATAGCTAAGGTTCGAAAGGCTGCTGGAGCTAAAATATTCGACAGAGAGCTTGTCAAATTTTATTAAAATATTCATTGTTTATCGGAGTACAATATATCTTTCCAGAAAAGCCACAGTTTCATTACTTTTTTATCAATGATTTTTATATAAAAAAAAGTCAAACTGCCCGGTTTTACCCCACTAGTGGGGTGAAAACGGGTACACATGTTAACGTTATGGGAAATTAGGAAAACTCGATTTTCAGTGGACAAGTTGCAATCGTTTTTAGTTTATATGACAATTAAGAATATTTGTAACAAAATTCACATGTAAAGCAGTTGTCTTCTTCCCCAGCTTTCGTGGGCACAGGTAAGAGAGTTTTTACATTAGATTAGCCATTCTTCTTTATTTAAATTAGAAAATTCATCATTAAAATATAAACAATCGACATCTGATGTGTTTTTATCGTCTTAATAGGAGGAATCATCAATACTGACTGTCCCGGTCTTACGCCACTTGGAGTACCCGGTTTTACCCCGGGTGCAGAGGTTAGAAAAAACGAAATAGAACAGCGCTATTATTGAAATAAATCCTTATAAACGTATAATAAGCTGGTCCAAAAATGTTTTTTAAAAGTGTAATGATTTTTAAGTAAGGATAGTTTAAAATCAAACGAACATTAGAGAGCTCACGTCTTAAAACAAATAAACCTTCACAGAAGCAGTGAATTCAACAGTTGCAACACGCCACTATGACTGTTCCTTTTTCTTGACTAGTAGAGTGTAATTCAGTATCTGTCCGCTAGAAAGAACTAATATTGCCAGAATCAAGGGTACCCGGTTTTACCCCACTACTCGGTCTTACCCCACTCTCCCCTACTTATACTTCAAAAACTCAAACTGATTATTAAAACAGCCATTAAAATGTTTTCTGAAAATTTTGTAATTGTCATATATTTATTATGATTTTAAATGCGCTAAGCCAATGGAAGATTACGAGAAATGAAACGCATGATGAGAAAAGCATCAATTTCTTTTTGGTTAAAAATAGTAGTTGTAAATATTTCGAAAATAGAGTACAATAATTATGAAGCATTTCAGTAAGATGGTTAGGAAAGAGATTTTAATGTTGTAACGAGGGAATTTTTGATTATTATGACACACAGTGGAGAATAAAAGGCTAGGTACACTAGACGCACGTCAGGAACCTCAGAATAAAAAGAAACCTCGAAAAAAATGTTTTTTTTTTTCTTTTCAAAATCACGAAAGATTCGGTTATTCTCAAACCTCCCTAAATTCATTACCAGCTAATGAGATATAAAGCTCAGTTTAGAAGAATTTTTGCTTTGCCAATGACAGATGGCCAGATATTCACTTAAATGCTCTTGAGAAAGATATTCACTCACCATTAAAAAATTATGAAGCCGATGATTAGAGTGAACGGTAAGCCTTCATTTTCAATGATTATCATATATTTCAGTAGTTATTTATGGTAATCGATAAGTTCAGAAGTTAAACTAATCTATTTCAGATAAGTCACATGAAATCGGAATTAGGTATTTCGGGTAATCACCATGATGGGAATGGGAAATCAATCACTCCTTATTCCCATGCGTTTCCCTTCACATTCATATTTGAAGGTTTATTAAGTGTCATTTGAGAACATTCTTCAGCGTTGTTCCCTACTGCTCCGTATCATAATAGAGCCATAAAGTATATTCTAATTCTTCTGGATTATTTTACCCTTAGTAAGTATATTGCTTATTAAATGCATAAACATTGAGAAGTAATGCTATCTATTAAGAAGTTCAAACTGCAGATAGACGGAAAAATAAGCGTTAACAGAATTTTTTGTCTACTTCTATTGGAAAAAGGAATCTACCGAGTTTTACATAAATATTTAAAAACGAATTCATCTTCATATGGGAAAATATTTTATGACTAATAAGATAAGGTTTATATAAAATAGTTTTTTTCTTGCATAATACTTGACAGTAAATATTTCGCAGTTCAATTTTCCCCCATTATCCAAGTTCATTGAACTCTAAATTGGAAATGGTAAAAATTCCATATAAATTTGAAATATAGTCATATACTGAATTTTAGTGTTATATGCATAGTTTTATTAAATAAGATACACCATTCTGATCTTGCTGACTTTTCATTTCAAAGCAATATTTTTAAATTGTTGCAGCATTAATTTCATTAAACTCATCAAATTCTTTTAATATTCAGCATAAAGAGTAATGGTTTTAATCGGTGTTCTATTCTGATTTGTTATGTTAGCAATGATAGTATCGCTCTATCAGTGAATTATTTTGATAAAATGAATTCAGTAAAAATAAGACATGGAATCCATGAAGTTTATTTTCTTTAAGACAGCGTGTCTAAAAAGCTGTTGCGAAAGCATACCCAAATTAATATCTTTAACCTAATTTGAACTTTAAATTTAGACTTGGAATAATAATTGACATACAAATTACACATTTGTTTTAAATATAATTAGTTTGTAAACAGTTATAATATTATGTCGAGGCATTATGCATGAATTTCTTATAATTTTAAACTTTATTAATTACGTTATTAATTATTAACGTTTAATAATTTCAAACTGCATCACGTTTAATTATCATGGAGAATTTCGAAAAAGTATTTTTTTTTATTGCTCAGAATTCATGTATCATCGCAAATTTCTAAATTCATTAGAGAATCACGTTGCTTATTAATGAAAATGGTTACTGTTTTTGAATTTTTATGAACATTTTTTTAAAATCATGTTCATATTCTATTCAAAAGGTTCTCGCACATTTCTTAAAGTCTGGCGATATTTTAAGTATATGGAAAAGGTATTTTTAACTTATCACAAATGATTAATAAATGTAATCTCGCTACATGTCTTTGTTGGATTATTAAAAATCCGAAAGTTAATCATCTTCATGTTCTATTCAAACGGTTCTCTCAGATTTCTTCAAGTCTGGCGATATTTTAAGTATATGAAAAAGGTATTTTTAACTTATCACAAATGATTAATGAACGTAATCTGG
>BGPR01000001.1:7273436-7330121 GCA_013235015.1 Araneus ventricosus
TAAACAGAATACCAGATACTTGGCTGGACATAACACCACAGCATACCCCCGAACTCGGAACCTAGACGGCTCCCTGTAGTTTGGATGGGTATGTGCCTTGGATGGACAGCAAACAGAACACCAATAGAAACACCACAGTAAAACCAAATATAACTTATATACACTTATACACCCGTCATAGCCAGCTGACGTAGGAATTCGAAATACTAAATTGCCAACAGCAAACAATCTATGCCTTCTTCGACTAAACAGTTTATCCGAGTAGCGCAATTTCATCTTAATTACAAAGATGAGTCGACAGAGATGTGTACACAGTTTTCTCATACAGATCTCCCAACAGTAGACGTATACGCGCTGCTGCTCATGCTATGCCGACCATAATGATTAATATAAAAAACACTAACTTGTGCTTTGCTATAAATAGAATATATAGAAATGAAAAGGTGAAAGAGACACTGTGCACATCTCATAATCGTGTACAGATTATTTAATGGGAAATTCCACACTTTACATTCCATTCTGAAGGAATATCCAGAAAAGTGTTTTGAATTTTTATAGAATGAGTGAGAAGAGTTTTAATTAAATAATTTCATTATATGATCCATATATCCATACATTTACATCCATATACGCATATGTGTGTGTGTGTGGGGGGGTTATAGTTACTTTAAAGTAAAGTGCAAGTAAAACACACTTCTAATCTGTTTTACTTACCCTTTTTATTAATTATGAAAGCTTTGTTCTCGTTATTAACCATAGCATCACAAATCCAGTATATTACTTTCCAATCAAGGAGTGAAATCCAACATACAACTTTGCAAACTTCCCATAGAATTCAATGAAGAATGAGGGCGTTTTATGTAGGAAAAGTGTTTATCGAAAAATTTGCCAGGACATTCGGCAGTATGTCTTTGGGTTTGCATTAAGTCGTGTATGCTGTTATACGCTAGAAGATAGAATAAAACAGGATATTAAAAAATTTATTTTCCTGATGTGGCAGGCGTATTTGAGGGTAAATACAGACGGATAATATAACTCGAACTCTCTGGGATGCGATTTTTCAACTACAAGAAATATTTTCATGCGTGTTGATGGCCTGGACTGTAAATGTAGATTACAAATTCATCTTCGGGGTTATTAGTGCATATGGAGGCTCTTGTGTCTCAGATATTTTTAAAAACTCAAAAATGGGAGAGGGGAGGGTATTTCAAGAAAGTAAATTCAATGTGCCTTGAGGAAGAAGACTATCTAGTGAGGATGATGGGGAATACATACCTTTTATGCTCTCGCCTGTGATACATTCGGGCTTTCAGATAATCTTTTATGACTCTATGCAGAAAAGAACCTATCGTAAAACAAGTAAATCTTAAAAAAGCTCGTCCAATGGTAGAATGAACTTTTGGAATTTTATCTAACAAATGAAGCATATTTCACAGAACATAATATCCATAATGAAAGCTTGTTGTATCTGTCATGGCCTAGTAGGCTTCAAATACGGAATTTAATTTGAAGACATTTTATATGGGACTTCATTCAGAAAATTTTAGATGGCATGGTGAGAATAGGGCCAGAAATAAGCCGGTATTTGACGTCTTATTTTATTTCCCCAAAAGGGTCTGTACAATGGCAATATGACAAAGTCTAAACTACTTCATTGATTAATATAGCAATATAATGTTATATTACGTAATTTTCACCTGCATTGAAGTGCCAAAAGTCATGGGATACATCCTAATATCGCGTAGGATATTCTTTTGCCCGGAAAAGAGCAGCAACTCGACGTGGAATTGCCTCAACAAGTCGTGGGAAGTACAATCGTCGAAATTCACCTTATCGAACTCCTCTTGACCAGATCTTCATTGTAAAATGTGAATTCCCACAACTGATTGTACTTCCCACGACTTGTTGAGTTAATGCCACGTTGAGTTGCTGCTCTTCGCCGGGCAAAAGAAGGTCCCACGCGAATTATGAAGTATCCCATGACCTTTGGCACTTCAGTGTATAAGTAGTACTATATTAAAAGTGTAATTACTTTTTATTTGTTATAAATAGTAGTATATTTATAATAATGCCCAAATATAAGTAATAATTAATATGTTTAAAAAAAGAACCCAATTTCTCTTTTATTTTCTGAATCTAATTTCGCCCAGCCAGATACAACTTCTAATAATCTTTATACGCAACTTCAACATCTAATACGCATATACTAACATCAGAATACTCTTTAAGTGATTTTAAATATAGTGTAAGCTTCTTTCTACACATTTGTGCAATAACTCCGTATACTTTGTAAGAATGCACCACATTTTCAGAGCTCCTGTCTTGACCTTCCTCTCCTAATGAAGTCTCGGCGGTCCCGGCGTGGGACTGGGATGCGTGATTCGGTTCACAGATGTACTACAGTAAGCTGCCGCTTGATAGTTGTTCGATCGTTTAGTAAAAAACGATAAATGCGGTTTTTTTATTCATTTGTCGAACTACTATTGCATCGATAGTAAACGGTCTCCAACTTGATCCCAAAGATTTTTGACAGGCAACTAAATAGTCGAACGATTAAAAATCGATTATATGCGCTTGGCCTCTACAATCCACTCCTTGTGAGAGACTGATAGCACTTTTTAGTTTCACCTTTTGGATGGTTTTGCTTTAGTGACTCATTGTCACTCCTTTCCAATCATCCGTAGAAGATCCACTATAATTCGTATATAGCCTAAGAAAGGGACTTACTTACATCTCAACCCCCTTTCATCCGAAACCCATCGGATGAAACAAATTCATGCATTTTTAGTGAACCTGATATCAAGGTTCAACTTGAATTCAGCTATCAACTTAAACTTTCAATTTGATTCTGTACTTAGCTTCAAAAGTTAAAATGATAAGACTCATAAATCTCAAAGTATAGTCGTTTGCTGAGTTTGTCTGAGATTACAGTTAGTGGCAATTCACAGTTATAAAATTAGGAACAAACAGTTAAAATGAGTAACTACCAATGTGTGAATAATAGAATGGGACGGAAAATCATCCGGAGACTGGAAGCAGGGCCATTTCAAATGCTAATTGCTGGAAACTTAAATGTAACGTCCAACGTCATATTCAGCTTATAGAAATAGTTTAAGGATAATGGATACGTAGAGAGAAAGTCCGAGCAAGGTCGTCCTAGAGCCACGACGGCCTATGAAATCCATATTTATACATTACAGCGAGGAGAAATGGCAGTGCAACGGCTTTCCGGCTGTCTTTTGACCTTCATGCTGCCACAGCAAGTCTATTTTCAATAGTTACTGCTTACAGGAACCTACATGAGACGTCTGCTCTCTGCAGCTCTTTGGCGCACAGGACAAACCGTTTAGCATGTCGTAGAGAACATCGACTTTGTACCAGGCATCAGTGGGGAACCATTTTATATTCTTGTGAGTCCTATCTCAGCCTAACCACTGATTCTGAACTTACGTTCTGGAGAGAACCAGATATCCACTACCTGTCCTCCAACATCAAAGAAAGAGACCACTAGTGAAAGGAGATTTAATTGTCTCCACAGACATCATCTTGTATGGGAGCATGGACTCCCATGTCATCAGACTTCCATGTCTCTCTATACTGCTGTCAGATATAGGGATGAGATCTTGGAGCCCTATGAAAGGTTTGAGAAATATACTTAACTGTAAGAAGGGGCCATACCCCCGATTAATCCGATTTTCATCTGATATTTTATTACCTCTGTTTTAGACCTTCCTGCGTTGATGATTCGTGCACTCGATCATGCTTGTGTACCATAAATGTTGCATGATTATTTTCTTTGTATTATATCAACCTATGTAAATACCTAATCTGATTAAAATATGCCCATTTGTTCTGAAGATAAGCGACCAGAAGTGACAAAAGCCACGAATGTCCATATCACCGATGAATGACGTGCTGTTTCTAAGCATCTTGAGGCTAAAAAGCTCCGTGATATTTAACAACTTTTGTTTAAAACATAGAATCTTATTATACGGAGTATTGATTATTGTTAGTATTTAAAACTAAATTCTGTTTAATATATCTATTACTTTTAAATGCATTAGTATCATATTGAGGACTATTTAACTGGGGAAAGGTATACACTGCGTAGTTCCTCCTTACTGTCAATTTGAATTGCCGTTGAAAACACAGGATTTTGTTTGTTTGTTTTTTACCCCTTCTATATAATAACTATATAACTAACTCTCTGTTGTCTTGATATTTTTCTTAAAATATTAAGCTCACTAATCATTTCTATATTCCCTGTTAATAATTAATTCAAAAGATTGTACCATTAATATTAGCCTACAAAATAATGTCCAGTGGATCATTGAGTTATGATTCCTCTCAATATCCATCCTTATCATTTACTTTACTTTCACCTTGTGCTAAAAATATGAAAATAATCCAAAACAATAAAATAGTAATTTAATTTAAAATTTTCAGGGGAATTGTGGCAACAGCTTCGTCCTGCATGCGCTGTCTACCTTGCTCATGCGTAGTGGTAAGCTTAGTGCTATAAAGGCACAAGCATCATCTGTCATCTCGCTCTCATTCTTGCTTTGCTTTAAGTTCCTGTTGTCGACATGTTAATTCAATTATCATTCACTTTGCTTTTACCTTGTTAAGTTTATTAAAGTTATAATTGTTATTATGAGTTAGTTCCTTCAGTGTTGCGTGAAGTTCCCTCACACCTGCACTAGCCAGTTCACACATGCATACCTGTCAACGGTGGTTTGTACCTTCCAAGTTACCTTGCTTAATGAGATGCCGTAGCTACTCTCTTTGTTGCAGTAACTAAAATAACTTAAAGTAATTTCTGGCCCTGATTCTATAGACCATAATGATAATCAAGTTAGCCTATTGACCACAGCATCTATTCAAAGTGGCAACCTTTACATTCGGTTTGCTAAAGAAAAATTATCTTTTATATAATCAAAGTTGTTCTCCATATCTTTCCAAGAACTAGTAACCATTTGAATAAAGCATCCTCAACAAAAGCACTCAAATTGAAAATCACCTGTAACTACGTCACAAGAACAACCAATTTTTCCAAAATGTATAATTATCAAATATGAATAGACATGAAAAAAGTATCATTTTACTTTTCGTCGATTTCCTTAAATTGTTTACATTGGAAGCGATAAAAGACATAGGAATTTATGTCCAAATGTGGAAGGAAAATGTATCTTCGTTGTCTCCGGTCGGAAACTGGTAATTTGCTGGTTAATTAGTGCGGAGGAAAACGACCTGTGTCTATCTGCAACTCCATGAGGCAGTCTGGCCCAGGTGATAACGACGCATCGTTTCCTCTCATCCGTTCTGCTGCACATTCAACTACCTACATTTCCCATTATTCGCTGCCTGATCATCACTTCCGCTGTCTTTTCTACTGATTCTCGCATTTCGCGTTTCTTTCGCTGTCAAAAGCGAAAGCTGTGAGACACCCATCAAAAATTTAAAAAAAAAGATATCGAAAGCAGTTTCGCTTTGTCAAGGATGGGAAAAATTGTCACGATCTCAAATAAGTCCTTAATCGGTTGACCCAACTATCGTGATGACCTTAAAATTGGACAATAAATAAGAAAAGAAACATTAATTAATTAATGTTCAATAAAAAGGAGTTTCTTTCGATGTCAAAAGCGAAAGCTGTGAAACGCACATCAAAAATTTAAAAAAAAGATATCGAAAGCAGTTTCGCTTTGTCAAGGATGGGAAAAATTGTCACGATCTCAAATAAGTCCTTAATCGGTTGACCTAACTATCGTGATGACCTTAAAATCGGACAATAAATAAGAAAAGAAACATTAATTAATTAATGTTCAATAAAAAGGAATTCGCTTTTAAAATGTTATTCCGCAAGTTTTGATGAAATGCTTTTAGTCAAGATTGGTTTCATTTTTATCTTTGCCTATAAGTATTGTTATACTTGAGAAATGAACTTGCTGTGAAATTAATTAATCCCTGTTCTTACTAATGATATCTTGGACATTTCATATGAATTTTTTTTTTAATTTTGATTATTTTGCTAACAAATTTGGAATGGGAATAATACAAATATTAAAATCACAACAACGAAAGAATCATTCGGGGAGAAACTCAGATTTTTAAATGTTCTAAAAATTATCCTCTACAGTGTTCAAAAATTATAATATCCACGACATCAACAATAAGCACAACTAACAAAGAAGAAACACATCGAAAAATAACTAGAAAGACAAGCTTTATTTGCATCTTCTGGAAAATTATGAAACTAAAAGAAATACATTTCCCTTTCAATATTGAAGTTACAAATTACAACACAGAGAAAAAAATATTTTTTAAAGACCAGGTAGTAGCGACATTTAAAGTCGCGAAAATAAATTCAGTCAGTGTCTTCCATGCTGTACAACCTAGAAGATGTCATCAGATGTCGATTAGCAGCCCATGAAGGCAAGCTAAAAGAAATTATTACAGATATTATCAAAGATACAGTATAAATAAGTATTATCGAATCTTTGAAATCAATAAATTAGAATTTTAAACTATCATTTTCAGCGACTGAAAAAAAAATCATTTGCCTCTAATGAAGCTCGAAATCATTATACACATATACACAGGCAAAAGACATAAGAAAGGAGCAGTTCGGGTCCGCGCCGTAGATTTTTCGTGAAAACGTGGGGATAAAATCATAAAACAAGTGTTTTGTATTAATATGTAATTTAATTATCAATCTCTTTAATACGATATTTATGCAGTAGTATAACGGTTACAGAATAGATAAACTCAAGCTACTACAGACCCTTGTTACATGCGATAAACTTGTGATTTATCTATTCTGTAACTATTATACTACTCTGTGTAAATATTGTATTAAAGAGATTGATAATTAAATTACATATTAATACGAAATACTTGTTTTATGATATTACCCCGACGTTTTCACGAAAAATCTACGGCGCGGACCCTAACTGCGCTTTTCTTATTTTTTATTTAGAGTAGCTTTTGATCGCGCCATCTGTTGACAGTATATAGAACTGAATTTCGCGTATGCGCAGTAAAAGATTATTTACTACAAATGCTCATATTTCTCGTAATATTCCAATTTTTGGATTCAAATTTTAATGCAATGTTTACTTTACGTATTGTCAAGTATTCTGTAAGTTTCGAACAATTCGAAAGAAAACTCTGTATGTTATAATCAAAAAATACGCGGAGTTCGAAATTTTCAATTTAATACTGATTTTTACTTATATTCTGATAAATATTTTTATTGTTTCACTTTGGGTCCTAGTAATACTCCTCAAACTCTTTAAAATGACACCAGAGTCAACCTCTTAGCTAAACGCGTTTCCACACTACACTTATTTAAAACCTTACATAAAGCTAATTAATAACAATCACGCGCATGTGCCTACACTGGTACGATGACGTCAGAGGCAAAACAAATACTATGCGACAAACTCTTACAGATATGATCTATCCGTTGTGCGATCAACCATTCTTTTCGCATTATTAGTCTCGTAGTTATTAGCGATTCAAATCTGATGGTATTTTGTCACACAAGAAAGTTCGACCGACTATCACCGTAACGAGCGGAAAGACGTTTTCACGTCAATACAATTTGCATAAAATTAAAACCTGCAGAAATTTCTTCGCGTTCTACTTTTACCTTATTTCATTTCCCATCTCATGAGATTTTAAATTACAAGTGATAAATAATAACTTTGTAGAAAGAAAAACTGGTTAAATCGTCGTTCAGATTGCAAATTGTGTGCAAAGACAATCAAAATGCTAAAAAGAATTGAAAAATTCAAGGATAATCATGTGTGACATATGAAATGGATTGGAATATTTCCAACACTAAATGAGAAATATTAACATTTTAAATAAACTAACAACATCAAATTTAAAAATGGAAGTAGGCAGCTATCTTAGATCAGAGAGGAGAAACATTACGAAGCATCAACATGACAGAAAAGTACGAAGGATGAAAATAAATAATGCTAATCCTATAAAGAAGCAAACTTTTTGTAATCACAAGATGTTTCACAACAATGCAAACTGCTCTGTTCTAAGTTTCAGAGAAAAATTTTCAATCGATTCGGTCTTTTTCACATGTTTTGATGAAATAAATCAGTTCCGGTTATGGACGCATCAAGAACTTTTACCAGATGGGCATTATATTATCGGTTTTGTGAGAAGATGACTAAGTCTTAGAATTTGTTTTCCACAGTTCAAACAAATGGACATTTTCCTTTGCTTGAATACCGACCATATATGACCTTTATTAAATGTATCGATAAAATGCAAATAGAAATTAGAATAATTCAAAGGAAACTGCCTTCCATCCTGTTATACGGGGAGTCCTTAAAGGTCGTTTCGAAACTTTAAAGGCAAATCAGGCATGCAGGAACAAATCATATTTGCAATCGAACATGGAGTAGGAAAAATAAAGGGTGGAGAGCGCTGCGGGAAGCTCTTTGTCAGTGAATTAAGTAAAAGAAAAGAATCTTATATATTAAAATTCGAACGTCAACAAACTACGTATCTATGTCCTTCTATCTTCTCACGAACCACTGAATCCTGAAACTAGCCGTAAGTACCAAAAGATGGAAAATAATCCAAGGAATCCATTTCGACTATTTAAATTCCGAAATTGTAATTAGTTAAAAAGATATTAATTAAAAACGTGAAAATGAGTGAATTGATGTGCTGCCATCTATTGGCAGCATGGTGAATTCATCCACGGCGGATTCTTTTTTCCCCCTATTATTAGTTTTCGTATCCGGTGTTGCATTTTTTTTATTTATTTAACGGAAGTTAGTATTTCTTTTTTAGAGAGCTTCTATGTTTGGATTTATTAACAATGGAAAAAAATCGTTTTCATGCTTTTTTTCTTTCTTTTTTTGTATTAAAGTGTTTAATTTCGTAACGTTTGTTAGGGAAAGTAAGTGACAATATTTGTTGATTGTAGGGAAAAACGGAGGTGGGGCATATGAAAATATATGGATCCCAAGGTCTCACGTGACCTCACTTCTCTCCGCCCGGGAGTATCCTATTATTCGTGATAGCCCGTGCAACGCCGGGCTACACAGCTAGTACACTAAATAAAATTTACAACACAAATTTAATGGAATACAAATTTATAATAGCACAATAACACAGTTGTATGAATAACAGTATTACGAGTCGTAAGCAGCATTGCAGATACAATGGCAAGTAGGAAGCAGCATCAACAAACCTTAGTACTTAAAGTAAGTGCTCAAAGTAGGGATGGCGGCTATTGCGAAAAAACGGTTTTCGGTTAAACCGGTTTTTTCCACCTCCGGTTTAACCTGGCGGTTAAAACCGCTCAAAATAACACGTTTTTGAAAAAAAACCTGTTTTCGGTTTTATTAAAAAAAGCAATGTTTGTGGACAGAATTTTTTATTAATAACAATATACAATAAGTAAGTATTAATACAATAATTAATTAATGTGATAAGTAATGATTATAAATAAGTAATTAATACAATAAGTAATAATAATAAATGAGTAATTAATACAATAAGTAATAATAATAAAAGAGTAATTAATACAATAAGTAAGTATTGTAGACAAAATTTTAAGAATTGTATTAAGTATTGTAGACAAATAAAAAAAGATTAGAGAGCACAGACGTAAATAATCGTATTTTGCTTTGTTTGCGTTTATATGTATGATAATAAAAAAACTAGTCTAAATTTTTATACAGTCCCTCGCACCTATTAATCATATTTATTAAAATATTTTTGGCACACTGAAATTTTAAACAAAATGTTCAACTCTTCCGCGACCAAATCTAATCGAGTTATGAAAGCTTGACTATGACTATTTTAGACCATCTCAATGTCCGCCTCGAGGAAGCGGTGGCCGTTTATTGGCCTAAGATGATGAAATTCAAAACTTGTAACTCGAACCTAAAATCGAGCCTATATTTTGATTACTGATTTTGCCGGGTTTTTTTTCCGGTTTTTGGATTTAAAAAAAATCACCGGTTTAAACCGGGCAGAAAAAAAAACGATTAACCGAAACAAAAAAAAAACGGTTTTCGGTTTAAACCCTTAGGTTTTCCTCACCCCTAGCTCAAAGGACTTGCCGTCAGAAGTAATACACGATTCGCATGTTGTTATTCATTCAACTGGGTTGTTATGCTATTGCAAGTTTGTACTCCATTGAATCTGTATTGTGTACTTTATCTGGTGTATCCTTTTCTTTTAATTTATTCACTGNNAAATAGCTTTGTTATGCTATTGCAAGTTTGTACTCCATTGAATCTGTATTGTGTACGTTATCTGGTGTATCCTTTTCTTTTAATTTATTCACTGACAAATAGATTTGTTATGCTATTGCAAGTTTGTACTCCATTGAATCTGTGTCGTGTACTTTATCTGGTGTATCCTTTCCTTTTACTTCATTCACTGACAAATAGCTCCTTGTAGATGTTCCCCTTTTGCGTTTCCGACCGCATGTGCTATTGTAAAAAGGACTTGCTTCGTATGCCTGACCTTCCCTTAAAGTTCGTAAACGACCTTTCGGGAGACTTTGTGTAAAGGTTATATCAGACGGGCAGAGTAGCGTCAGCGATTTCCATGTACACTAGGGTAATGCCACTCACCCAAAGTTTCTCTTCACGTGACCGGTCAGACAAGATGTCAGAAATCATGACTGTATTCAATCGGCTTAAAAATGTACACGGTAGTGACGGAAAACTGTCAGCAGCGAAAATTCAAACCAATCGGGTGTGACTTTGACGGTGATGTAGTTCGCCTTCCACGATAACGAAATCCTGTCTGATCGGTTGTCTCAATGCGTCACGTGATGATAAACTTTTGGCGAGTGGCATTACCCTAGTGTTTCCTTTGAAATCGCTGACGGAACGCTGCCCGTCTGATATAGCCTTAAGGGATTTGTCCTTTCTTGAATCTCTAAAGATCACAGTCCATCTAAAATTCGAAATCACATATTTTAGAAAAGGTTTCCAACTAAAACTCATAACGCTGCGGTTGGCGCTTTGTGAGTTGCAAAACTTCCAATCGATCTCATTTTCCTCAGGTATTATTAGGTCATTAAGGCTAGGAATATTGCAAGTAAAGAAATGTCATTGAATCAATCCATGCTTATATAACACTTGACAAGAGCAATTCGCCATTTCAGTTTTGAAATCCATTTCGTATTTTGCAGAAGGGAAGAAGACGTGACATCACAACACAGCAGTTAGACATTAGATGACATGCGCAGTTACATTTATCATGTGATTGTGATGTCATAGGAACTGACTCTATTGAATAAAAATGCGATGAAAAACACAAAAGAGGAAAATCAAACCTCAGCAAATTTGCATACAGAAGTATCCTGATGATTAAAGGATGGGGGTTAAATTACGAAATAAGTCCCCCTTAATTATATTCAAAAACTGAATACAGAGTAAAAGATGTATTTTATTGAACAGACGTTTATTGACTTAATTAAAATGTTTCGAAGAATTCTATGGGACTTGGATAAAAGAAACGTACTTAAAAATCTGACAAGTCAGAAGGCAAAGTAATAGATAAATAAAATGACTTGTGTCTGAAATTTTATTGAATGTGAAAAAGACTCAGGCAAACAGAATTGTTAATTCCCAAATATCAGAGATTTCACATTCAAAAAAGATAATTGTTTTGAATTGGAGAGTTAACGCTGGTGTTGAAACGTTAAAGTTATCATAAATTATACTTCGTAAGCTTCCCCAAAATTAATATGTTAAGTTTTAAAAAATTAATGATATCTAAAGAATATGTAAAGAGTATGTCTAGCTGTGTATAAATAATTAATCAAAATAAATTATTTTTACCAGATCAAAAGGTAAAAAAGCAAAAATTTTCTAGTTAGTTGTGTGGGCATTGGCGTAGCGAGAGCAAATGCAGTCCGGATGTAAGCTGATTTTTTCACCACCAGTTGTCATGAGTAACCCGGGAGTTTATTATTTTTTTTTTATTCGCCCCTTCAAAATACTGTCTGTATTATGAAGGGGTCTGTGCCTTTATAATACAGACATAATACGTGAATGTCAGTATTATGTGTCTTTAATACTTTCTGTCTTAAATACGTGACATAAACGTAGTACTTCTGACACAGTGTGAATGATGATTGATCAGGTGAGTTGCCACTGCTGAGGCGCCAAACCTAAGTAAGTCTGTATGAGAGCATATCACCAACAGTTTGCGAATTGCAGCTCTGCCATAAAAGTTCGAAGCGTGGAATCCTTGTTTGATAGTTGTGGTTGAAATGGAAATGATTGCCCGTTTCAGAATTGATTAGAGATGGCGATTGTTTTACTTTTGGGCCATTATGTGCTTCAGCACGCGTCCATATTTATTGGTCAGCTTTGTATGCTGTGCTTTGAAGACGTCACCAGATCGCCTCTCGTAAACGATGTCATAAAGGCTGAAACTATGCTCCTTGTAGACTCCAAAAAGTTCGCTGCTTTCGTCTTCTAAAAGCATTCAACAATCGGGCCTTTTGAAGTCTTTTTTATTATTATTATTTTTTACCGACTGATGAAGACATTTTTTTTTCAAATAATGCTGTATATATCACACAATTTTGAATACACTGATTCATCGTTGTCGTTTATCTGTTTCGCCATTTAGTTTTGAGCTATGATCAAGAGCGGAAGGATTTTCTTTAGTCATGCAGTGGCGTAGCTGTGACTTCTATTGCCCGGAGCGAGCCGCCCTTCCATTACAAGTTACATATTGTACATGAATCTCAAAAAAATCTACGAGAAAAACATTTTATTAGAAATTCGTCGTTTGAAGCCCTAGATCGATTTTCTTTCTAGTCATGCAGTGGCGTAGCTGTGACTTCTACCGCCTGGAGCGAAGTTGCAACATGCCGCCCTTCCTTTACAAGTTACATATGGTACATAAATCTCAAAAAAAATCTACGAAAAAACATTTTATTAGAAATTCGTCGTTTGAATCCCTAGATCGATTTTCTTTCTAGTCATGCAGTGGCGTAGCTGTGACTTCTACTGCCCGGAGCGAAGTTGCAACATGCCGCCCTTCCTTTACAAGTTACATATTGTACATGAGTCTCAAAAAAAATCTACGAAAAAAACATTTTATTAGAAATTCGTTGTTTGAAACCCTAGATCTCTGCATATAGATTGTGAAATCGAACGTCCATCATCAGACTTTCCTTCACATATCGGCAATTTACAGACAAACGGCAGAAAATATGAATTAATTACATTATTTTTTATATACATAATGATTAAGCTAGCGCCGCTGCTGTTCTTGGTTATAAAATTGTTTTCCTGTATGTCAGATTTTGCCGCCCCCTTTAGCTACACTACTGTAGTCATGGCAATGCATACAAAGAATGTTTTGGATATTGATACTAAAATGAAAATAATTGAAACGAAAGAGAAAAATAATTTGGACATGAAGAAAATACTTGAAAAATTTAAAAAAGGAAAATCACAATTTTACGAAATACTTAAGAAGAAAAATGAAATAGCTGAATTGTGGTTACATGAAAATGGCTCAACTAAGAGAAAAGTGAAGGAGACAGGCAACGAACAGATTAATGAAATTGTTCGGGAGTGATTTGTAGATGCAAGATCTCGAAATCTGCCGATATTTGGACCTATATAACAAGCCCAAGCTAAAGATATTGCAGAAAAATTAGGAAAAACTGATTTTCATGCATCAAATAGATGGCTTGATCCTCATGTACTAATGAACCCTGTATGAAACGAAACTCTGTCTGAAAAGGGAAAACGTTTCTTGTCCCTTTAGATTCCGTTTAGTACAGGTTTTATAGTATCGCTTTTTAACCGTAATATATATTACGGTTAATGTGGACAATCGGGTATTATGCAGAATAATTACGGTAATTATGCAGAATAACCGGTGATTATGCATAATAACCAAGTAAGCCGGTTAAAGTGCATAATTTATGAGAATTTACCACATTAACCTGTTATTATGCATAATTACAAATGAAGTTTGGTCACTGTGATAAATTACATTGACATGTGTGACAAACTTTATTGATAAATATGATTAATTAAGCAAAATGTATTGTTTATTACAATTAAAGGTTAATAGCTTAAAGTTAAATCTTTTCGAAACCAACTATTTGTGAGTTGTCTTTGCACTATCTCCTGTTTCAAATGTAGAATTTCAACAGAGCTCCCGATGCCTGCGACATCTAAAGTGGGCACCGGGCAGATTTTTTTAACTTGATCAGAACATGATTAAGATTAAGGCAGATTTTTTAACTTGATTAGAAAACATCCTATGGCTTTGTTAGCAGCGGGAGATGGAACTTAGTAGCTTCGCTAGCTCATTGAATGTAGGGAGTCTCGTTTTTTTACTTACTCAAATGAAGCAGGAAAAATTGTGCTCGCGATGCCTGTGGCATCTGAAATGGGCACCGGGAAAATTTTTTAACTTTAAAAAACATCCTACGGCTTCGCTAGCAGTGGGATCCGGAACCTAGTAGCTTCGCTAGCTCATTGAAAGTAAGGAATCTGCGCTTTTAAATTATTCAAGTGAAGTAGGAGAAATTGTGCTCGAGATGCCTGCTTCATATGAAATGGGCACCGGGCAAATTTTGTTAACTTAAAAAAATGGCTTCACTAGTAGGAGGATCCGTAACCTAGCAGCTTCGCTAGCTAGTTGAATGTTAGAATATTGAAGAAATTAGCGCAAAACAAAGGTATATAAGAGAATGTAAGAAAATATAAAGCATTTGCCCCTAGTAGCTTCGCTACTAGCTGCAAATGTTTTTCAGAACAAGGAATAGTAAAGAATTAATAGATTTACTCAGTTCTAATATTTGCAATTGGGAAGAAACACTCTAGATTTAACAAAAAAAAAGAATAGAATAATGTGAAGAATCAAAGAAACCACCACCCTAGTGAAGACAGAATTCCAAATGATGAATTCCAATATATGAACCATCGACTTCACAAAATTCCACGTAAACGATTTTTATCATATTCATAAATCAATAAAAATCGCTGAATTACGCAATCAAAAAATATAAAATCACTACATAAATCAAAATTCTATTTAAAAACATTTAATTAAAATTAAATTTTTTTAATTGAAATCTAACTTTAGAGGATGTTAGAGGAGCCGAAATCTACTCCGTTTAAAATAATCACATTGACCAAACTTCAGTGGTAATTATGCATAATAACCGGTTAATGTGGTAAATTCGCATAGATTATCCACTTTAACCGGCTTGCTTGGTTATTATGCATAATATCCGGTTATTATTCATAATAACCGATTATCCACATTGACCGTAACATATATATTAAGCAACAGTAAATTATTATGACTTGTTAAATTAATATGGCACTTCCTAGTTTTATTAGGTAACTGTATTTGCAATGCCACTTTCCCAGCAACAGCAATGTCCGGAGGTGAAGAACCTTCAGTTCAAGAACTCCGTTAAGCTCATCGGCCATTATCGAATCGGTAAAATAGGCAACTGTCTGGGGCACACCTTTGGAGAGCATAGATATTTTTTTGAGGTAATTTAATTTTGCATTTTCATTTGATTTAAAAGGCCATGTTATTGAACTTCACTAAATTAAAATCGAGTATCGTCTCAATTTCAAAACATTGTACTTAGTTGTTGCTTTTTTCATGCTTGCATATAAATTCAAACTTTTTTTTTTATAGCTGTTGATTGACCGACTCACATATCAATTGATCTTGTAAACTTTGTATTAAAGTATTTGAAATGTGTTAAAAAAAAGTTTTGTGATTTTTTTTTTTTTACCATTTTGTATAAAATTACTTTTAAATTTAATTTTTTTTATACGCAAGATACTGGAACCATCTCTCATGAATGGGGCTCACAATTAATTGTTTTGTTATTTCATTTAATTCTTCTTCTGACACTTAAATTTATTTGCTATTTCATTTAACTGTTTTATTCTTCACTTTAATGTGTTACTTAAAAATGGTTTATATATAAATTAAATTAAAATCGATTTAAAATATTTGGTATTGGAAGTTGAGAAGGAGAAGGGGGAACGAAAGTTGTATTACTTAAGGGCCCTTACAAGGTTCCTACAGAGCAGAAAACGTGAGGAACCACACTGAAACTGAAGCATTTTCTAATTGTAGTGGATATTTTAAAAACTGAAATTCTAACAGAATGGGACTAAACGAAACTTCATTATTTTTTCCCAGCGCTTATCATTTCTTTGAAATGAAAATTATACAGAAAAAAATGAATGAATTTTTCAGACGTAATTCCCTGGGTTACGGATTTTTCATATAAATGTCTAGGGAATCAGGAGGAAAATTCGAAACTCACTCAACTAAAATTCATGAGAAAAACTGATTTCATTACTTATAAATAAAGTTCAGGGTACATTACTCTCCTGGTTATTTAAATATCCATAAAAAGATTTATTTTACGTTTCTTTAATACATTTACATATATAAAGTATGTATTAGAACATTAAACTAATATCAAACAAATACACCGATGTATAAAAATTCCTAACTGGCGATGTCGCAGGAAAAGAATCGTTGGCATTAACAAATTCAGTGCAGCGCCGTTTCTCAGAGACTGGTGCTAAAGTTCTCTATTTGGGCATTTTAAGTGCTCGTAAATATTACTACTAACTTTTTTGCTATAGTTTTCTCTCAAGAATGTGAAAGGAGCCATCGAAGTTTTTGCCGTTTTTTGTGAAAACGTTGTATCCGGAATCGGTCGCAAGTAACTCACGTATAGCGTGAAGGTAGCAGCTATTGCCTGCGAGTTGCTTCTGGTTATCAAAATGGAATGATCCTGCAAATACTGATAAAATAATAAAATTTAGGATGAGTATGGTAAATAAAATGCATCGATTGAATTAATGAAAATGTTTTTTTATTTTTTTTAAGATCCATATAAGGCTTCAGAGCTTACAAAGATTGGAAAATTCTCAAATGTATATCTCATTTTACGCAAAATAAGAAAAAAACGGTTGCTTTTGAACCTGGATTCTTGTTTTTCAAATCCTATTTTCTTAAAGCTTGTCCTGAACAAAATAGTAGCGAACAGAATTATAGTCCAGTCAACGAAGGCCAAAAATCGACGAATAGAAAAAAAAAATGGTGTAGTTTTGAAATTTGGCACAGTTGTAGGGATTAGTGCCCTAAACAACATACTAAAATTCCCCGACCGTGGGGGTTACGCGGGGGGGTACAGGTGGGTTTAAAGGGGACTTTTTCAGTTTTTCTTAAATATTTCGAAAACTGTGGGTTCTAGAGAAAAATTCGCAATTACAAAAATAAACTACATTAAATTCCCTACAAGAAAAGTCCTACATTTTTATTTTAGCATCAATAGTTTTGAAGATATGGGGAGTTGAAAAAGTGAGTATTTCTGAAATTCTTTATTGTAATGGTAAAATCAATAAAAAATGCCGAAGTAACAACCTTCAG
The DNA here is from genome assembly GCA_013235015.1 of Araneus ventricosus. Taxonomy (NCBI): domain Eukaryota; kingdom Metazoa; phylum Arthropoda; class Arachnida; order Araneae; family Araneidae; genus Araneus; species Araneus ventricosus. Next base: position 7,290,888 of record BGPR01000001.1, read on the forward strand.
AAGCACCTCATGCCTATATAATAATTTTATAAAGGTAGTATTGTATGTGTTGAGAGTAATGGTGGTGTCGGTGCGGGGGGGGGAGACAAATATATTTGATGAACAGTCGTCATCACTTCCTCCCCTCACATTCGTTCCCCTCCACAAGATCATTTCTACTCAGTCGTTTGGTTATGTAAACGCTTCAAATGAGTATATTAAAACAGTATAATCTAAATATGCATAAATACGATGAGCGATGCGGGACAATCATTACCGAGACATTTACTGATCACGGCGAAAGTAATAAATGTTTCGGTTTAAGTCATTAGCGACACTCTTGCTCCTTGGGAGGTATTTTGTGTCCTACCACTAGGTATCAATGTAATTCAAGGATGGGAATAGTATTTTAATTTCGTTCCCAGACATCGGTGGCCATTTGAAGATGGACACTGGTAGTGAACTGACCTGATATGGTTGAGAGGACTCACTGTAAAAATGTGTGGGGGAATTCCAGATTTTACTAGAATATATAACTCTGGGCGAATACTGGAATAACAGTTTTAGTAAAACAAACGAATACAGACGTTTCCTGTGTGTGTTAGTGCTCGTGCGTTATATTAACATTATTTATAGATACACAGTGTGAGGAAATGGCTGAAAAGTGTTTATTATGTGAAGATTATGTTGTGACTGATAAGTGTGGTGTAGGTGAAAAAGGAATAGCTGGGTTAGTTAAGACAAGTATTGCAAGAAAAGATGGGAAGCATGAACTATTCAGAGGACAGAAAAAGGTTGTTCTTCATGCTTCTTGCAGGAAAAAAAACACGAGACCTCAATCAATTACAAGAGACTGTCATAGTATCTGCACTAATGGTGCACCTCTAGAAGAAGAGGATTCGAACTTGATCGAGATGTAGAAGAATCGAATGAAATTTAATTACGAATAAGTGTCAAAAGTGTTTATGCATATTTTTATGTAGGTATGTATAATTATATATATATATATATATATATATATATATATATATATATATAATATTATGTTATAGATATGTTATAATAGATAGCCGCCAATTTGAAATAAAAACTTTCTTTCTTAAAATTGAAGCTAGCTTTTTCAACCACTTATTGTAATTTTCTTTCTATATTCTAAGCCATTCATCCTAAGAAAAAAATTAAGGACTATTTTTGTAGGAAATGTAATGTAGTTTAATTTTGTAATTGAGTATGTTTCGCTAGAACCCATAGTTTTCGAGATATTTAAGAAAAACTGAAAACGCCCCCTTTAAACCCCCTGTACCCCCCGCGGAACCCCCACGGTCGGGGACTTTTAGTGTGTTGTTTAGGGCACTATTCCCTACAACTGTGCCAAATTTCAAAGCTACACCATTTATTTTTTCTACTTTTCCTTCGTTGATTCGACTAGAATTGATCTTGTGGAGAGAAACGGATTGGGGGGAGGAAGTGATGACGACTGTTCATCAAATGTATTTGTGCCCCTCCCCCCCCCCGTTCCGACACCACCACTTTTCTCAACACATACAATACTACCTTCATAAAATTATTATATAGGCATGAAGTGCTTCTGAAGGTTGTTACTTCGGCATTTTTTATTGATTTTACCATTACAATGAGGAATTTCGGAAATACTCACTTTTTCAACTCCCCATATCTTCTAAACTATTGATGCTAAAATAAAGATGTAGGACTTTTCTTGTAGGTAATTTAATATAGTTTATTTTTTTGTAATTCAGAATTTTTCTCTAGAACCCATAGTTTTCGAAATATTTAAGAAAAACTGAAAAAGCCTCCCTTTAAACCCCCCGCGTAACCCCCACGGTCGGAGACTTTTAGTATGTTGTTTAGGGCACTAATCCCTACAACTGTGCCAAATTTCAAAACTACACCATTTTTTTTCTATTTTTCCTTCGTTGCCTGGACTATTATTCGTGGAATATGGAATGCTAAAACAGAATAGTTTGATTTTAGCATATGGCGCCATCTATTATCAGTGCTTTACATTTTTGTTTATTCACTGTTGTGAAGAAGAAACAGTTGCAGACTGCATTTAATCGATCGAAACTCGTTATAAATCAGATTCGTCTTTTTCCCTATTGGTTGTTTCCGATTATCCTACAAAAAATATCTCGTTATATCTCATCCTGTATCTATATTTCCTTGCGCTAACACTTTTAAGATATCTACATAGAGAGAAGAGACCAGTTTTCATCATTCAACTCATGGGATAATATAAGTCATTCGATTAAATTGTCGAAAAATATTAATCACGGTTTCACTAAATATTTCATAAAGTTTTATTCAAAAAACTTGCCTCATCTTACAGACTATATTGACATTTTCATTCTGGAGATGTCAGTTGCAGACTTTTGCTGTTTTTTCTCGCTCTGTCGTGAAAAGATTCTTAATAATACAGTTTAACCTCGCTTAATACGAGCACCTCGCATAACAAGCAAAATGAATTGTAACAAAATGACTCTCTTAACGAGCGACGATAAGAGGAAGTCCCGGATTTTGTGCCTGCTACTGTCATAATCACGGAGCTTTTATTCTTATCAAACATGGTGTCTAGGGACCAACCTTACTCTCAGAGAATATTAGAAATATCACTTCCACATCGCTTCTTGCCTCAAAATAATAGGAAATGCATGGGAAGGAGTTACCAACAGAACCCTCATTTCTGCTTGGAAGAAGCTTCGATCGGGGAGTGTTGTCGAATGTGACATTGAGGAGTTTGAGAAAATACCCTGTGGAGCCTATAGTCAACGAGATTATGTCTTTGGCCAAGATCAAGGGACTGGATTAGTTTAGTTATATATTATTATATTAACGTCTCGTTTTGAAGCAACACGAGGGCTATTTTGGGACGGACCTCGTAATTTTGAACCACGGTCAGATGACGAGGACGATACTTGAGCTGGCACCCTCTCCAAACTTCCACGCCACACCAACGAGAGGACGTTTGGCCACTACGTATGATTTAGCGTGCAACAGGCCCCATACACGGTGGATCTTCAGTGTAATCGGGTTTCGAAACTAGAACCCTCTGGACCCAAAGCCGAGGCCTTGCCACTAGCAGGGCCTCTATCAGGGGATTGGAGGTGGATGTAGTGATATCGATGAGCTTGTGGAAGAGCCCAACCAAAAGCTGGCCACTAAAGAGCTTAAGGAGTTGCATTGTGTTTCACAGCAAGAAGTTATGGAGGAGAGTTTGTCAGAGAGGAGGAGGTAACAGCAAAGCAACAATCTTATAGGGCAATAAGAGAAATGCTGAAAGCATGGGTAAATGTTCATCGTGTAGTGAGAAGCATCATCCTAATAAGGCAGTGGCTATGCGCGCTACAAATTTATTTTATGATAATGTTGTGTCGTATTTTCGTGAAATTTTGAAGCGTCGGCAAAAAAAAAGGGATCTAGGCAGCTTCTTAATAAAATAAAATTAGGTATGTATCATAATTTATATCAAACCTCAACAACTCTATTAAAACACTTAGAAAAATTAGTAAAATTTCAAATGAAGCATTGAACTCAATCCTGCAAATTATAGTATGTTTCATAAATAATAAACTTATTTCGATTTTTTTTTTCTTGCTAATTGTATCCGCATTACATGTTGGTTGATGCTGCTATGAAAGAAAAGATAAAGATGATTCAAGCACCTTGAACAATGTTATACTATATAATTTTATTTAAATAATGGTTATGCTTAAAATTTTTGAGTATTTTTTTCGGCATGGAACTCATTATTTCATCTTACATTGATTTATATGGGAAAAATTGTCTCGCTTAACGAGCGTTTCGCACTACGAGTGAGATTCTGGAACGAATTATGCTCGTTAAAAAAGGTCACTGCATATGGATATGAAAAGTATACCATCACCAGGTACCACTGTAGACTGAAAAGGACTGGATCAAAACAGGGTAAGTCAAAGTAGCACCTGTAGGTTTAATTGCTGTAACTCACTGTAAGCGATCAGTAAGTTTATATTAAAATGAAAATTTTTCAATAAAAGCAACACACATTTAAGACGAAATATAAAAATAAATTTGCTCATTTTTGTTACCATTTTTAAACTGTTTGCTAAATAACATCAAACAGCCAAATTAAAGTCTTATTTATAGACACTTTCTTTTTACTTTCTCATATACGAAGTATACAAAGAGAAAGTATTGTAATCACCAAAAAATTCGAACTCGAGATTTTGACGAATCTCCGCGTTTCAGACCTCCCTCAGTCCGAAAAACACAATTTTGGAATTATGTTTGCCTGTGTGTCTGTCTGTGAGCACGATAACTAGAAAACTATTAGAGCTACGGGGATGAAATTTGGTATGTGATCTTTACACATAATTTGTAGGTTTCTATAAAATTTTGGACAAAATCCGTCCACGGGAAGTCTGTCTGTCTGTCCGTGTTCATAAGGACACTATAACTCAAAAACTTGAATAGCTAGATGGATAAAATTTGGTACACAGTTTTATGATCAGGAATTTAAGTCTGTATAAAATTTTGGGTCAAATCCGTTAAAGGGTTGACTGTCTGTCGGTCTGTATAATCGCATAATTTTGAACGCAATAACTTCTTAACTAAATTACTTAGATAAATAAAATTTTGTATAATTATAGATTTGTGTCCAATTTTTGTGTCAATCCGTTAAAAAATGGGCGTTCAAATTGCAAATTTGGTTTTATTTATCTTACGCAACCCCATTACGTAATCACGCCAGCTTCTGATTCTACTTCCGCCTTCTGCGACAAACCTTCGTGCGACCTTCGGAAACTCGTGGTATGACGTTTCGCTTACTTTTTATAAGCTTTTATTCAACTTGAGTGTCTTGTCCACAAATCTTGAGATCGATTTCTTATCCACTTCCAATCGAGCTACAGATCTGAAATCTAGCACAGTGGTGGGTTTCCGGAGACAATACAATATTATGCCAAAAAATTTGCAATCTATACCTATTTAAAACCTAACAAAATGATACTAAAACTTTAGCCCTATATTTGGGCGATAAAGTTTGGAAGGTGGTAACCTCACGTTACGTAGGGTTGTAACAACACCACTAGACGACACACAATAGAAGGGGGCGCAATCTGTGAATCATCCCCATTTCGGAGCGGCTTGAGGGTCAAAGGTCAGATCGGCGAAGTGAGTCTTGTTACGTCTTTCGGTCTGTGTCGCACTTTTTCAAATTCGAGATAATGTAATCGCAATCGCGCTGCGTAAGAGAAATATATAGAGAGAGATGGCGTGTATTGAGACGGCTACCCAACGTGAGCGGCGGTTATTAATATGTGTTTTATATTGAAGAATTCAATAATTGAATTTGGTTTACTATGCCTAACATGTCGTGTGCATTCGTGTCAGCCGTCACTAAAAAGTAGAAAATAAAATAAATAAAAAAAAATTTAAGGTATAAGCTTTAATTCAAAATGCACTTTAAATGAGAAAAAATGAACGCAAAAGCTGAAAATAATTTTTCTGATTACAATAAAATGCATGGTTCGAATAAAAGCGGGGCGCCTTATATAGCACCTTATATTTTGTACATAATTCCTTAAACAAATGGAATATTTCTAGAAGGTAAAGGTGCCCACGCTTTTATTCGAACCATGCATTTTATTGTCATCAGAAAAATTATTTTCAACTTTTGAGTTCATTTTTTTTCATTTAAAGTGCATTTTGAATAAAAGCTTATACCTTATTTTTTTTTTATTTATTTTACTTTTCCCCACTGCGTTAGGGACGCTTCTTCGTTTTACTGCCTCTTAGCTTATTTTTTCTCTACATATGTTAAGGAATATACGAGAAAGTTTAGGGGAGACCACTCCCGCTGGTTTAATACCGCATTTAATTACATATAAGTCAACTTTACAAGTCTTTACTAAATTTTTTAGAATTTTTCTAAGTAAAATAATGATAATAAATGAAAGAAAGAAGCAAATAAATTAAACTGTATTATAGAAAAAAACAAATAAAAATGGAGTTTGATTAAATAATTTTAGAAATCCTCGACCCTAACTAGAAAACTTAACGATATGGAAAGGACTAATATTAAAGATAAAAATATGTAAAACAACAATATATTGCACTATTATATTGCACTAAAAACAATAAATACATCTTTCAATAAAATACCCATACTTATTCATTAAACATTAAATAATCAGTGTCTCTACCTATCCTTACCAGGATTCAACACTTTTAATAAATACCGCCACTTATCCTGACATCGCATATTGCCACAACAAGATTTCCAACTATGAAACTACAAAATTGGCCAAATGAAATAATTAATTATGAAATTAAAGAATTAGTAAGAATTTTAATTAAAAATCTAAAAACCAGTTAATAAATGTAATACACTTAGTTATCTAGAAAAGATTTGAAAATTGGAAAAACTGTATATTATAAGGAATATTTCAATTTAAAAATCGTGGCACCATCTATGTAATAAACTTGAAACCAGTAAAACAAGAACCAAATTAGAAAAAAATTACACATTACATGTAAAAATAAATAAACACAAACCTACCAGCAAAGAATTAAAATATTCCATGAAATACCAATAAGAATGCATTATTCTAAATGACCTAAATATTTCTTATCTATATAAACTCTTAAAAAACTATTTGGTATTCCATAAACCATTGCATAACAATAAAAAAATTTTATGTTCTTAATTCTATTATTATTGTCTGTTACTAAATTATTATTTCTAATTATATAATTTTTCACTAAATTCTTGAAGACAGAAATGCTAAGATTACTATCCCAATAAGGAAATTTATTAATTTGAAAATTAAATGCATTTCTTTTATCAAAGATATCTGTTACTATTTTATTATCTATAATTTTTATATTTAGATCTAGAAATTCTGAAGCTAATTCATTGTCATTAGTTTTTATAAGTTTTAAATAATCAGAATAGAAATTAATATGTGGCTTAAGGTCTATTTCTTTATTGAATAATATCAAATCATCTATATAACGGAAAAATATACTGTGGCTATAATTAGTATAGTCTTTCTAATAGTAAAGTAGGTAAATATTTGCTAAACTATTACTAGCTGGACCTCCTTGAGGTAATCCTTTAATTTGATGGAAAATCCTATTATCAAAAAGATATAGTTTTCTTTTAGAACAAGATTAATAAGATTTTTAAAATTATTAGTGCTAATATCTTTTTTAAGATCGAAATCTTTATGTATATTTATTAAGGTATTAATCAAATCTTTAATCTCTATACTATTAAATAAATCTTGAAAGTCATAGGTATATACACTAGATATTTCTACATCTTTAATCACATTTAATATCTCTACACTAGTATTTACTATAATTGTATCTTTTTTCTTATTTAAATTCTCTATCACTGTCTGTATGTATTTTTGCAAGAGTTTGCCAGATTTTGTGATATAAGTATTGTAGCCATTAGTAACACTTCTAAATTTAAGAGGACTCTTGTGAAATTTTGGAGTAAGAAAGATGTGAGGATAATCTTTTTTAATATAATTAATTCCCAGTTTTTTATGGGAGGCATGAATTCTATTAGAAATTTCTCTGTCACCTAATTTTGTCTCTTAATAAATATCGCTGTTAATAATATGATCATTAAGTATTTTTTTGTAAAAATATTTACATATTATAGCAAAATTACTGGGCACTTTGTCTATATAGACTATTACAAATTCTGTTTGCAACTCTTTAATTTGTTTTTTTTTTAATATCAGGATATCTAATATAATCTTTAGATTTAAAATTACAGTTAAAAAGATCTAATAAAGTTTTTTGTCTAAATTCATTAAATGCCTCTAATGGCAGACTATATTTAATTGCCATGTTTAAAATAAATTTCTCAATATTTTTTTTAATTTGCTTTTTAATAATTTCATTACTATTAGCTATAGCCATACGATGCTTTGTACCTTTACTCATTAATTCTCTAAGTTATTCATTTTTAACAATATTCAAATCTCCAGTAATTACATGTCCATGATCTTCATTCAAGAAATCATTATATTTTATACAGTTGCAATCATCACTCTTATTACTTTCTTTAATATTATTATAGTTAAAAATCATTCTGCCTAATTGTTTGTTATATTTAAATGCACGTTTAATTTTAATATTTTTTATAGGGAAGCAATTAATATGTTTATCTAATATAGCAGAAAATTTACATCTGTCATACTTTTTGTTCATAAAAAGGAATGTACAGTATTCAATATCTTTCTTATTGTAAGTGTTATGAGATAAATTAAATTTTTTATATATAAATTTGAAGATATCTCTAATCAAGTCCCATTCAGGTGAGTCTGTCTCTTATTATCTAAAATTAATTCTCTACATGCTTTTATTTCTTTTTTATTTAATATATATATATATATATATATATATTAATTAAGTGAATATCGTACCGCATAGCACAAAATTAAATTATAGCCCTCTACCGGTACTCCTAGAGTCAGTATAAAAATTTATTTATTTCCTTACTCTATCTAAAGAACAAAATTCATTAAAATTTACTTGTAGTATTATAAAAGTTATTAAACATCTCATAAAATGAAGTACTTTTATTGGTGATGAGTTTAATTTTCTAAACATTATAAGCTGTCTAGTTACGCCTCAGCATAGAATAAGAAAATCATTAGGGTATATGCATATGGTATAAAGAGCAGGTGACTCAGATTATAAAGCTTTATGCTAAAGCGATTGCAGTCAATTCAGTATTGTGTGTGTCGCCCATAAGCAAATTTAAATGATCACGCATCGAGTCATATTGACAGAAGTTGAGTGAAGATCTGCGGAAGGTTATTCGAAACAAATTTAACAACAGCGTGTGCTGTTGAATGGCTTCATCTTACAATATTTCTAACCAACATACTTGAAGAGGGGCAAATCGAACGAGCGGGAAGGTCAAGGAAAAGGCGTTACAACGCGCGCGACATTGGAATTGGCACTTGCTTATTGGCAGATAGCCCTGTAGATAACACATCTTTACAGGAGCGACAGAATTTATGATCATAAATCCTCACTGGAGTATCTAAAGTAAAACGAATAAATTTGGTTTCAACAAGTTGGGTTTCAAAGTTTTTAGTATCTATTTCTCTGAATCGTTGTATTAGCACAGATGAACTTGACAGTCAAATTATAATAAGAGTTACTTAGCTTCTACTACATCGTTTCCTTTTAATTCGCCCAGGATAATCATATGTTGTACACAATTTTATACACTTCTTTTTCTACCAACAAAAACTTTCCATGAATGCTCCCAATTAAATTGAAACTTACCATTACGTTTAATGACTATTATATTATGAAAAAAATAAGCTTTCAAATAGTTTTTAAAAATGTCTTGCACTTTTTAGGATACATAAAATTTTATCTGGATACATAAAATTTTATCTGGATACATAAAATTTAATAATGAATTTTAATGCAATGTAACTAGATGAGATGAATAGAAAATATCTGTTAAAGAGGGTAAATGCTGACAGGAGAAAATGAAATGAATAGATTTGTTACGGAATACGTATTCGGAAATAGAGCATTGAGGTGTAGTGGTCAATTATGATGCTACATTTACATGTTTGTATATGTTTAATAACCACAATTCTCACCTTTGAGAACAGGATAATCCACATAGCACGAGATCACATGCCTACCAGGATGAAGGACGAGATGGCCTAGTGGTAAGATTTCGGCATCAGCGCCGCAGGGTTCCTGGTTCGAAACCCAATTCCACTGAAGATCCGCCATGTATGGGACCTGTTGCACGCTAAATCCTACGAAATAGTCAAACGACCTCCCGCCGGTGTGCTGCGGAAATTTGGAGAAGGGATGATAGCCCAGGTGGCGTCCTTGTCATCTGACCGAGGTTCATAATTACGTTGTCCGTCTCAAAATGTCCCTCGTGTGGCTTCAAAACGGGACGTTAACTCTTAACAGCCCGATCTTTTAAAAATTGATTTTAAAATGTTTTTTCACTTTCATTTCTTGAATAAAACATGAGAAAAGTACTTTCAAAAATTCTATTTTGTTTTAAGTATGGTTTGTGGCTAAAAAATAGTTTGTTACCAACTGAAAACACTGGACTTTATTTCAGAAAAAAATTTCCTTGATAAAATTCTATAATAATCAACGCAGGTGAATTTTAATAAATAATAATCGGATAAGGAATTTCCTTCAACATTGTAGAATAAAATGTGATATTATTCTCAAGAGTGCAAACAAAGCAAGAAAGATGCAGCCTCACGTGAAAAACATCAGTTTATTTTTATTTTTTATCAGCACTAGGCTAATATATTTATGCTGTAAATTGATTTAATAAACTTTTCAATATGTATTCTATTGGCAGCAGTAGGCACTAGAGCTTAGTCTTATTCTCAAGATTTTAGAATACAAAATTGAGTATGTTGCTTAAAGGCAACACTGGGCATTTAAGGGTTAATATAACTAAACCAAACTAAAACCTACCAGGATGAAAGATTCTCTATTAATATCTGGGCTGGAATGGTAGAGAACTATCTAGTATGACCATGCATTCTACCTAGTTTGTTGATGGGTCGCACTCACGGGATCTTTCAATAAGATATTTTGCTGGAACTTCCTTCCGATTTTCCTACAACTATTGAAACGTGAATGTGGTTCCACCAAGATGAAGCGTTAGCTCACTTCCAGCAGTAGCGTCAGAAATTACCTCAATGTTACTTACAATCCTCATTGGAACTGCCCGATTGAAAAAATTTCTTAGTCACCACGATCACCAGATTTCACATGCATGATTTCTTCTTCTAGGGGTACATTAGGATCATAGCCCATGGAATTCCCATGGAAATCGATGAAGATTTAGTGGCCAGATAGTCAGATGCTTCTGAAAATATGCTTAAAATATTTGAGATCTCTGCCTAGTGCATGCCAATCCATATGCCGCCGTTATAAATTTTGCGTTATTTTTGGCACAATCAAGCACCTATTGTAAAAATGTTGAATCATTAAAATATTTCTCTTTTCGACTTAACCTATATGTCTTATTTAACTGTTGTTCATACCTTCCTTACGTGCCAACACTTAGACGGGTCATTTCCACATACATATTCCATTACGAATTTATTTATGTCCTCTCTACCTGCCTTTGCATTTTAGCTAGATATTTTAGAATCACCCTTTCAATTTAATGACGCTTATATTCTTTTAAAGACAGTTATAGGTGTATGTGAATTACGAACTGATAATCAATTATTAGGTAAAACAAGTTAACAGGAACACACTGCTAAATATTATCATGAAAAGTCTCTTCACGCAATGAACATGCTGGCATGACATACGAAAATGAAAATTTCCTTTTTCAACACCAAAAATACTCTTTTGAAAAAATATTCATTTCATATTTTAGTAATAGTAAATGAAAAATTAGATAAAAGGACACTGAAAAAAGCAAACGGCAGAAGGAAGAAAACGGATTCGATCCTTCGAGATTATATAGATTCTTATTGTAATAAAAAGTTGTCATTTTAAGATTGTAATTCCCCTATTATGAAGGTAAACACAGAAATTTCGGTTCCCAACTCCATTGTTCCTAACATTCCACGTTCTTCAAATACAGGTGTCCAGTGGCGAATCCAGGATCCGGTTCTGGGGGGGGGGGGGCGGAGGGCATAAAAATTTTGCATTGTAGTGACGAATGCCAAACCTCATGGCTTATGTAAACCAAAACTCTTTAACTTTACAGACTTTCATCACCTGACAATAAGAATCATAAATAATACTACAATATTTTCGATAATTTAATAAAAAATACAATGAAATAACTAGCCAAAAAATGTTTTCGACCGCATCAACGTTACAAGTGCAAGTGGATTGACTAGAAAAGTTGGAAAATTTTCGAGCCTGTCAAGCCAGAAAGCAATGTTGTCACGATTTTATTATTTTTTTAAAATGAAAATTAAGAAAAAAACAGTTATAGGGATTTTAAATAAAATCAAGAATTTTGGTTTAGTTCTGGGGGGGGCTGCAGCCCGATAGCCCCTCCCCTGGATTCGCCACTGCAGGTGCCCATTTAATCAATATTTCTTACTTACTGCGTCGCTTTGTCTCGAGTTGAGGAAAAAAAAATCATTCATTTGATTAAGCATTTCTTACATATAAAAAAATATTAAACATTCAGGTTTCAGGAGCAGTTAATGTGAAATCGACTTAATTTTTAGATTTAACGGCAGAATTTGAAGATTTATAATATAGCTAATGTATGTTTTGTAAAGACCAGTTAATGCGAACAAGAGACCTAAAATCCAACGCTCCAAACTTCATCACCAATCCAGTTGTTTATTGACAATAGAAATGAACTAAAATATATAATACTCATTTTAAGGTTTAGCATCAGCAAAAGGATTCTACGTTTGGCTACTATCATAATAAGCTCCCATCATATTTCGTTATAAATTATGATAATTTTGAGATATGTTTTTCATTAATGAGTGATATCCAAATTGAAACGCCAACGTGGGGTAATTAAAATGAAGCCAGAATTAATCAACTTAGAAAAAATAATTATTTATTCATCGGAATATAATAACTTTAGACAAAACACTGATCATAAATTTATAAATTGTACGTATATACTAAAATTTTAAATCTGTTTGAAATGCGTGCATTCGAAAATAAAGTAATCTTGCTTGCATTGGGAAACCTTGCACTTTATTTTTACTTTCTTGAATACGAAGTATACAAAGAGAAAGCATTGTAATCGTCAAAAAATTCGACCTCGAAATGATCTCCACGTTCCGGACCTCCCTCAGCCCGAAAAAATAATTTTTGAATTCTATCAGTTTCTGAAGACGTTAACTCAAAAACGCAACAAACTTTCGACAAAATCCACCCAAGGGAAGTCTTTCTGTCTGTCCGTCAATATGCATATGGACACGACATTTCAAAAACGCAAAGAGCAAGAAAGATCAAATTTAGCAAAGCATTTTATCATGCGAATTGTAGATTACTATCAAATTTTGAAACACATCCATCAACAGACTGACAGTCTGTATATTCGTATGTATGTGAACTCAGCAACGCAAGAAGCTAGAGTATTGAATTTTATTATGCGATATTTACACGACAGTGGTAGATCTGTGTCAATTTTTGCACCCAATTGATTGAAAGGAAGGCGTCCAAAATGCACACTCAGTTTTCTTCGTTATTCTTCGAAACGAGCCATATTGTTTCACTATACGAGAAAGTCGAGGGGATAACACTCCCTTGGCTTTGTTGACAATCGATTATTTTATTCCTAATGAACTGCCAGCTCGTAAAAATTCAAAGCGGGTACAGTTAAATAGTATAAAGTTAAAATATGTATGTGAACTTATAAATGCCAACTATTCACAATACTGTAAACCCTCGATTTAACGGACTTATTTGGGCGAAAGGATTTCTTTAAAATCAGAAAGTCCGTTAAACCGTGAATTGTGTTGTGAATGTACCCAAGTTCAAAATCGAAAAAGCAGTGGTGGCGACGCTTGTGAAACACTGCTATAATATAATAGCACCCGTCTGCACGTCTTATAAAAATCTGGTCCAAGTTTTTGCCTCAACAACCATTCCTCTCAACTGCATTTACTATATTAGTCAAATTCTCTCCGTTAAATCTAAAGTCCGTTGATTCAAGACTAAATCGAGGTTTCGAAGACTAAATCGACCACTAAATCGAGGTTTTATTGTAGTTATAAATAAATAGCGTTGACAAAAAAAATTTCAAAAATTTTCCTTTTCTTCTTCTTTTTTTATTTATTTTTTTATTTTTTAGGTTATAAGAAGACTTGATACCTACTATCTTTTATATCAACAAATAAGTTAGAATTTTCATTTATTTAATTCCTTTTTCGTTTCTTAGAAAATAGCAGATTGAATAACTGTTACAATGTTCATCATTTTGAGAAATTAACCATTATTGTAACAATAGTTTCACTAGGCTTCGACAATTATTATGTACATCTTTTGTCGCTTCTTCTGATAGTAGTCTTACATAATGAATAAATGTAAATTTCAGAATAATTTATCATGTTAGTATATATAGTTAAAGGCATAAGTATAATATTGAAAAGCTTTTTGCATTACAAGGAAATCAAAACATTTTGATGGCAATTTATCTATATGTCTTGATAATGTCAGTGTGCACAGTTTTTAGCAGCAATGTCTTTATTTGATTTTCGTGCGTCCACTCCCTTGTTGTCTGACATCCTCGGCCAGCATCAGAACTCCTCTCATCTTTTTCTCTCCCTAGTTTGAGCCACCTGCCAACGAATCTAACCGTCCTTGATACTCATTTTTACTTTCTCGTATACGAAGTATACAAAGAGAAAGTATTGTAATCGTCAAAAAATTCGAACTCGAGATTTTGACGAATCTCCACGTTTTAGACCTCCCTGAGTCCGAAAAACACAATTTTGGAATTATGTCTGTGAACACGATTACTCAAAAACTATTAGAGCTACGGGGATGAAATTTGGTATATGGTCTTTAAACATAATTTGTAGGTTTCTATCAACTTTTGGACAAAATCCTTCCACGGGAAGTCTGTCTGTCTGTATGTTCGAGGTCATGCGAACGCTATAACTCAAAAACTTGAAAAGCCAGATGGATAAAATTTGGTACACAGTTTTATCGTCATGAATGTAGGTCCGTATAAAATTTTGGGCCAAATCCGTCAACGGGCTGACTGTCTGTCGGTCTGTATAATAGCGTACTTGTTCAACTCCATGCGCATGCGTAAATGCCTGTGCAAAGAAGGGATACTCCGAAAACTTGGCAGTTTGCCAAAAACCAATTTTGGCGGCGAGATTTTGTAAGGAAGAAAATATTTAGGGCGTCTCGTTTTACTTGCGTATTGGAAGCAATCTCTGCGCATGCGCAAGCTATTCTCCTGTTTTCTTCTCCGCACGCGGAACTTGCATTGCTCGAGTTTGATAAAAAAAAAATAAATATTGCGAAATTTTAATACATACGTATCTTTTTGAATATGATTCCTCACCTCAATATTTTACTATCACTATAATCAACAATGAAAACCTTCTGATAGTCATTGCATTCTGGGTTACAGTTGGTTCGAACTTTTTATCAACGCAGGGGGAAGGAAAATGACAAATGTGTGAAAAGTATACGAGAAAGTTTTGGGGAGGCCACTCCGGCTGGTTTCTTCCCCATCATTGATTGCTACGGCGTCAACGGAAGCTCTTTCATATCTTGATTTTTGTTGCCATTATCCGGCATAGAATTATCTTCTTTTTATTGTTTGTGTGACTGATCAGAAAAACACTTGCACATTCAATTTAGGATCATTTAAAAATTTGTGAAAATAAATTAACATCGAATAGAGAGATTAGTTAACGTCATTGGATTGCCTTGAAAACATAGTGAAGTATATAAGCTAAATAAAACAGTTTTTCGATTTCCTCATCAGTCTCGTTTTTCGTCTCTCAGCTCTTTAAATTACATGCGATTCAAGAGGTGTTTTTTTTTTTTTTCTTGAACTTGCTTGTACCGCGACTGCCTTTAATGTACTGTGGAAAGACTTGCAAGATTAAATGCCTTTCTCTTTCTTTTGGACATTTATAAAATAAGTAATTTTAGAACTTTACGAAAAATCACTAACCGGCTATATCTTTTCTATAAACTAAATAAAACAATTTTTCGCCGCCGCGTTTTCCATTTTTCGGGACTCAAAAACATTCAATGACCTTACAAATTAATTCGGAGTATTTAAAATTTATTAAAATTAAACGCGAAACATCGCATTGTAATCGAACTAACGTCATTGGATTATTGCACGTGCACAGTAAAGTTGTATATGCTTCAAAATAAAAACGGAAGTAAGAACATTGACTTGGAGTTAATGTCCAAAATAAAGCTATATTTTCTTCTTCACGCAGCACGTGTGTTTTTGCCTCTGTTAATGAAACACGTGAATGAAGGATTTGATGCAGCAATAAAAAGGTTAAATTTAATTTTATAACAATAGAAAGCATTGTAACGAATTGAGCTTAAAATGCATTTTTTGATATGTTAATTAAAATTAGAAAAAACATGGTACAGAAATGAAATTAGTATCATTAGAGATAATTTTTTTCTCTTTAAGAATGGTGTAAAAATAATTTTCGTGCGATAAATATTGCAGAAGTTATTGGTGAAAAACGTCTAAAAATAGTTAAATTTTCGTTATTTAATTAAATATCTTAAGAACTAATTAGATCAGAAAGTTGAAAATAGCACAGTTGACCTACAAATGTGCTCTAGAATGTCGTGTGCAAATTTCATGGCGCTACCGCTCACCGTTTAAGAAGAGTTCTTGTGAACGACAGACAGATACATGTATTTTCTGTTTTATATTATAGACTAGCTGATATACCCGGCGTTGCTTGGGATAAAAAATATTTTCAAGTCCAAGTACTTATAACACTTTCAATTTAATAAAAGTGTTTTTCGCAGAAGCGTCTTTCGTTGATTTTCGTTAATCAACTGACCCTTTGGACCAGCAGTGAAATACCCTTCTTCTTTCTCTCTTCTTAGTTTTAACTACCTGGCAAGAATCTCGTAGACCTTCGTACTCCATTTTCCCCTTCCCGTCATTGCTACGGCAACAACAGAAACTCTTTCATATCTTATATTTTTTTGCCATTACACGGACTACAATTCTTTTCTCTTTAGTGTTTTTGTCACTGACCGGAAAAAACCGCAGTGTTCTTTTTTTTTCTCCTTAGGACCTCTCCCTCCTGTAGGAAGTGGGCTCAACAATCTTGAAGGATTTTAAACACTCATTATGATCATTAAAAAATTTGTAAAATTAAATGAAGCATCGCGGAAAGAGAGTAATCAACATCATTGTGTTCTGGTACAAACATATTGAAAGAGGTATATGCTATGAAATAAAAGCTAAATAAAATTTCTGCCTTTCTGTTAATATTCAAAGAAAACAATATTTTTATCATAACTTTCACAATGGTAAAAATACCGGAATGAAGGATTTGATAAAACGATCAATGGTTTGAATTTAATTACAATAACAGAAAGCATTGTTACAAATTGTGTATGAAATAAATTTGAAAAGTTTATTAAATTAAGAAAAAGAACGCATAACATCTAAATTGAAATCATTAAAAAAATAATTTTTTGCTCCTTAAGATGGTATGTAAATAATCTACGTGCAATATATTTTTCTGAAAGTAATGGCGAAAGACTGACATAAAACGCTGCAAATTGGCTAATTTTCGTTATTTAATTAAATATCTTAGGAAGTAATTTTTTTTGAAAGTTTGAAAAAGTAGAATTAATCTAGTAACGGACCCCAGAATGGCATGTGCAAATTTCATGTCAAGACTATTCACCGTTTAGGAGGAGTTCTTGCGGCAGATTGACCGTTAGACTATCTTTTTTCCCCTCCCTTTTTCCTCTTCCTACGATAGGAACCAGACTAAGTAACCTTGAAGGCTTAGCACATACTCATTAGGATCAGTTAAAAATTTGTGAAAATTAGACAAAACATCCAGAGAGTAATTCACTAACGTCATTGGATCACTGTCCCAGCTAAAAAAAATCTGCAGAAAATCTGCAGAAAATTTCTTTTTTTGAAGATTTCTTAAAGATTTCTGCAGATATTTTGAAGACAGAAAAAATCTGCATTTTTTCTTCAAATTAATCTGCAGAAAATTTTCTTCTTATATTTTTCTCTAAATATTCTGCAGATTTTTTGAAGACAAAAAAAATCTGCATTTTTTCTTCAAATTAATTTGCAGAAAATCTGCAGAAAATTTTCTTATTTCATTTTTCTCTAAATATTCTGCAGATTTTTTGGAAAAATGCATTAATGCATAAAGAATGCATAATTAAATTGAAGAAAAAAATGCAGATTTTTTCTTCAATTTAATCTGCATAAAATCTGCAAAAAAATTTCTTTTTATATTTTTCTCTAAATATTCTGCAGATTTTATAAGACAACAAAATATCTGCATTTTTTCTTCAATTTAATCTGCAAAAAAATTATTTTTATTTTTTTTCTCTAAATATTCTGCAGATTTTGTAAGACAACAAAAAATCTGCATTTTTTCTTCAATTTAATCTGCATAAAATCTGCAGAAAATTTATTTATATTTTTTTCTTTAAATATCCTGTAAATTTTGTAAGACTTTGCATTTTGTCTTTAATTCAATTTGCGTTATTTAGCATATTTTCACAAAATCATTGAACTCGACCAATATCTGTTGATTTTTTGAAGATTTAACTGCATTTTCATAATATCTGCATTTCTCTAAATACATATTTTGCACCATATTCTCTAATATTACAGCTCTATTTTCCAATGGATATAAAACAAAATTAGAATGTAATTATCATTAGTGTTTAATTCTACAGCAGACAGGAGTTTCAAAAAATTTCCCAATGGAAAAATGTCTTAGGACTAAATTTTTTAAATATGCCACTGAAAAAATGAATTCTAAATTAATCTTTAAAATAAATATTTGAGGTTTTACCATTTTAAACTTTTACCCCATAATTGAATTAATTTCCAATTAGTTTTCCAACTGTCTTTCTGACTAGCTATTTTCCTCGAAAAATAAAGGAAAAGTGGAGCTTTCGCCCTTTGGATGGAGAGAAGGCTTCCCAGAAATATAGAAGGTGAAAATGAATTTATTGAAACTGAGAATCTAAATTATTTAACAAAAATATTACTAATCTCATCTGTTACACATCTCTACGACTTTTGAAACAAATATTCTGACCTTGGTTGATTTTTACACCACTAGATGGCGCCACGAGAGCCATGGTGACGCTGTAACTTAAATAGATTAATTTATCCGCACCTCGCGTATGCCGACGTGGCCTCGTGGTTAGGGCACCTGCCTGTAGCGCGCCTGCTTATAGGATCGCGGGTTCGAATCCCAGACAAGAGCTTGAAGTTTCGTCACATTCCAAATCGTTTAAGTAAGTTTATTCATAAATTAAATTAATAATAATTGAAATTAATAATTAAACCTTGACTGTGGAGAAATCTGCAGGTATTTGGAACATATTTTTTTTCTGCAGAAAATCTGAAGAAAACATGTTCCAAATACCTTCAGATTTTCTGCAGATTTTTTTTAGCTGGGGTGTAACCGTATTAAAAGCTACAAATGCTACGACCGGAAGTGAAAAGTCTAATTTGTTCTTTATGCTCAAAGAAAACAATATTTTCTGATATTAACTTTAACACTGGCAAAAGCCCGCGCGCGAAACAGTAAAATGGATTGAATTTATTTCTATATGAATAAAAAGAATTGTTAGAAATTGCGGTAAAAAAATATTTTTAAACGTTAATAACGATCGGAGAAAACACTTTATCGCAATAAAATTAATATCATTAAAAACATAATTTTCTGCTCTTTAAGATGGCGTAAAAATAACTGTTGTCTAATAAATATTTCAGAAGTTATTGGCAAAAAAAGTCTAAGCATTAGGCTTATCAGAGGCTAATTTTCGTTATTTAATTAAATATCTTAAGAACTAATTAACTCTGAGAGTTTAAAATAGCACAGTTGACATAGAAATGAGCTCTAGAATGTCGTGTGCAAATTTCATGTCGCTACCGTTCACCGTTCAGGAGGAGTTCTTGTGACCGACAGACAGACCGACAGATACATGCAATTTCTGATTTATATTATAGTTGTATACTAATTACAGAATGAAAACAACACTCTTCTATTTCTTATAGGTGTAACTGACAATGTATGAAACGCCGGCATTCTGTAGAATACCCAGAGCCGGCCTTTAGCCGATTGGACCAATTGCTGCTAATAGGGCCCGTCGCTAAGGGGCCCCGCGCCAGAGAACTATAGAGAATGTACTCGAAAGGATTTTTCAAAATTTAATTAGATTTGAACTTAATTAAAAACTAATCGATAGTTTAGGTTATTTTTTCAATAATTTCGGAGGTGTGTGGTGCCAATTTCAATCTTTTCTTTAATTTTAATTAATTTTTCGAAATATATTTGATATATATATTACGACGGTATTTTTTATTCTCTTAATTACTACACGCTTGTTTCGACGATATTAAAAACATTTTTGTGTGTGTGTGTGCGCACATTGTCATTACTATAATTGTATAAATTTTGAAAAATAATATAAGGACAGTCGAATCAAGCCTAAAACATTACCATGCTATGGACGATGTTTCGAACTAGAGGTTCGAATCTCTCTTTTTTCAAAAAAATATATATACTGGTATGGTTTTACAAACTTTGGGATCGGGAGACACGGCTAACTAAAATTATTTCCAATAGGGCCCCACTTCTCCTAAGGCCGGCCCTGAGAATACCTAGGCATTTTTATACAAAGTATGAAATGTGAGAATTATTATATTCTTTCCATAGGCATTGTATATAATACCTAGGCATTCTATAGAATGACAAATGCTATTTAGGCAAAGTATGAAAAAAAGATCATGATAAGGCTATTATTTACAAGATGAGCATTCCTCAAAAATGCAAATGTTATTGATTGTTGTTGAAAAAATAAGAGTGGCATTAAAAAATCTTTTTTTTTTTTCAAAATACGCCCACAATGACACGAAAGTTTTGAAAACAAAATCAAAACAAAAGATACACATTATTGATTTTCCCGCTTATTTTTCTTTGCGATAATGGCATTTATCAAAACAGAAATGTAATATTTTTGCTTTTACCTCTCGACAATGAGGCGAATGTAATAACGTCACGAAAGCATATGACGTCATCTGCCGTGAAGGTCACGTTGCAACAATGCATTCTGGGATGGTCCGGAGAAGCTCTCGCTGTTCAATTTCGCTAGCGGAAAAACTGTTTGAACCGGTCAGGGAAAAATTAATTTAAAAAAAAAACAAAAAAAAAGATATTTTAACAGTTCTTGTTTCAAATCCGACATAAACGTTCCATTTATAAGCTGGAAAAAAATTAAAATTATAGAGATGTTAGAAGGTCACATGCGATAATTTAAATAAATCTTTATTAAAAATTACCATAAAAGTGACTATTTTTCAAAAAATTCTCAAAATTCAGTAAATTACGTTAGACGTACGAAACAAACTTCATTAGAACGGAAATCGTTTCTTCTTTCCGATGGTGTAACTGTTTTTTCCGTACAATTATTCGAAGCCATGCTATTGAGAAATGAGTGCGAAAAATCACCCAAAAAGACACAAAATATTAAATAAAAAAATTTCTAGATTAAATTTCAAAATTCCGGCTTCGAGGTGCATTCAGTCACCATTACAATCAAGTGTGTGCCAAATTTCATGGCTGTAAGTGCGATAGATTCGTCTGGACATCGCAGACAAACACACACACACAAACATTGCCTTTTATAAGTATAGATTACCAATGCGCGACAGATTAATAAAATACGATTTTCATTTATAAAAGATGCAATGTTCAACACCTATTTTTATCCGTCAACCCAAATCTGAAATATTTAAACTATATTTGTGTTTACATTTTATTTTCAGGGGGGAAAAAAAAATACCTTCACAACATATCATTAAGTGCGCAGTGCCCCACATTGGAAGTAAAATCTTGCCATAAAAAAGAAAGAATTATGCTCACTGAACGTAGCTCTCGATAATCCATTTCATATGCCATTATTTATGTATCAAGTTTTCCATATATATAAATGTTACTGTGAAAGACCGATATCTGGCAAATGTCGATATTCTCAGGTGAATGTTGATAATCTCCGGTGAATGTTTGTGGCATGTGTCGACATTCTCCAATTTCGGTCTTTCACAGTAATATATATACAAACTAATATTCGAAATAAAGTGACACATACACACACTAAATACACATTGCATTAACACGAGTATATCAGATTACTTCATTTCAAATAAAAATATATTTCTTTCGTCTAAAACTGATTTGTTACAAATCGTAAATCAACAATATAATTACTATTTCTTCTAATGAGAAATTCTACTTGTTTACATATTACAAATTTAACACCATCTGAGTAAAAAATTTTAAAATTTGCGAAAAGAAAGCAAACTTTATTTTGTGTTAAAATCGTCTGATATTAAAATAAAAAATATATTTATTCAACCGTAATTCAGACATGACACAGGCTTGGAACAAAAAAAGCTGAACTTTATAAATACGGAATCAAGTCAACCACAGGGGTGAAAACAGCAAAGATACAAAAAAGAGGAAAATTCACGAGAGTAAGAGTAGCTACATTTTTACGTGAGTAGAGACATGCATTAAGGAAGAGATAAGTAAACACTTATTAATGAATGATTTATTCATCACCAAAAAAAATAAATTATGAAAAAAATATAGTCTTTCTTACCGCTATGTATGAATTTTTTCAATTACAAATACTTATTTTTAACATTATAAAATCAATGTTTTTTACTCACTTTCTTAAAATAGATACAATTAATAAATAATGTTTTATATCAATAATTTTTATAAAATACATATAATAAATCTAAAATATATAAATCAAATTTTGGATTATAAAAGAAAAAGGCACAAAAGAGTCCTGCATAAATATCAGTTTTATGAATAATTACAAATTAACTATGCTTTAACCTCTAAACTGCCATGAATGAATTAATTCAAATAGTTCTTTTTATACAAGCTTATTTTTTCGTGTCATGTTTTCAAACATAGATTTAATAGTTTGGCAGCGACCACTGTTTTGTGTTAGTGCATTTAATTTTTAAAAATTTTTGGCTGCAATTCATTATTTAGTTCTTTCTAAAACTCTTTTTTCACCCTTCTCTGAGCTATTTTTAGCCATTCCCATCTCCATTAATTTTTAACACCTTTCTCTAAATGTTTAATATTCTCGGCGCTTTCACGGTTGTCAGTTCCTATCGTAGACACAATTAAAAATAATGATGACACAAATCGCAATTTTATAACTCTTTCGCGTAGACAGATATAAAGCAGTTCAAACATCTGTTCATTCCATTTGTCCCAACACTGGTTTTCC
The DNA here is from genome assembly GCA_013235015.1 of Araneus ventricosus. Taxonomy (NCBI): domain Eukaryota; kingdom Metazoa; phylum Arthropoda; class Arachnida; order Araneae; family Araneidae; genus Araneus; species Araneus ventricosus. Next base: position 7,313,880 of record BGPR01000001.1, read on the forward strand.
CCCCCACCCATTCAAGTCGAAAAATCATGTGTGTCATTCAACTGTAGCTCCAAAGTGCGCTTGCGGTAAGGGGGGAGCGATCTTCTCTCCCCTTCTCTACAGCTGCTCTTCGATCTCCTCTTCCTTTCCCCACTCCGAGGATTTCAGATATGCTAATCGCTACCCTCTAAGCAGGGTCCCGATCCAGTCAAGCCTTTGATGTACCGACTACCCACGCGAAGGGTCTTTAAAAAAATTGGCGCACGAACTGTCGGATTTCCTGTTGTTTGGAAATCTGACTTCTACTAGCCCCTATTCTAATTTTCATAGGTTTTCGACCTTGACGATTGTTTTTTCTTTCCCGTGTTCCAAAATTTCCATTTTGGATTTCAGATGAATGGCCCGCTTTAGCGCATTCGAACTTCGCGTTCCGGTATGATATACTATGCCGAACACTGGGAAACAAAATGGCGTCATGGATATTATGTAGAAAAAATATCGTCTAAAACCTGAAAGAAAAACACGTGTGGAGAAATTTCTAAGAAATAACCCTCTAATCCAAGGCCAATAGCTTGAAACCTTGCCTCCAATCGACATAATCAATCACAATGAGACACAAGCCCTGTTGGAACGTCATTTTCTTCAAGTTCACTCACTTTCCAACAGGCAGGGCCGGGGGAATTTGGTTTATCATCCTCGGAAGTGAATAATAAAAAAAAAGCGGAATATGAAAATTTAAAAGAAAAAAAAGACGGAGTCAAAAAGAAATATACAAAAAAGCGGAAAATCGCGGATCCGCGGAGGATTTTCACCCCTGCAACCATAAACACTGAGAAGTAAAATAAGTATGATTAATTGAAGAATAAATTTATACAAAAAGTGCTTGAGATATGAAAAATATTGTAGAATTATTATTTAAAAGAAAATTAATGGATGAAAAATGAATTACGTGTAAAGTTTTGTTAAAATAAAAACTATGGTAAAAATTATATCACTAAAAAATATGGCCACTTAAAAACTTTTTTGATTATACATAATTATTTAGACTTTTGTTTCTCATTTTTGAGATAACAGTTCAAGCTTTCTTTTATGCTTCAGTCTGCTATTTTCCTCCATTTCCCAAATTTTGCTCCCTTTCTTTGATCGGATGTTTTTCTTTATTTTTTCTCATTGCTATTTTCTTACTATCAAGTTCCTCTTAGTACCATTTGCCTGATGACCTTAAATTTTTGCACGTTACTATCAATAGCATCACACAAAAAATCTTTTTTCTAAAATATTCAACAGCAGACTGCTCTTTGCTCATCATTTTGTATTTAACACTTTAAATTGAAGAATATGTTTCAATATATATTCTTCCTGACCTTTTATCTATCAAATCTGACATTATTTTGAATGTGCACACGGCGCGCAGTTTCTGTTTGCGTGCTATTCACGTCTTGTGCACCCCCCTCCCTCCAACGCATTACCAAAAATTTTAATGCAGATTTACATCGATTCCAAGAATGATAAAATTCGATGCCGGAAACGCTGAAATCCGTACAAATGTGTCATGTCTATGTTGATAGACAAAAGTTAGGGAACGAAAACTAACAAAAATGAAATCGAAATAACTAACAAAAACGAAGAAAAGATTGTTAAAAAGAACGTGAAAATAAAATGGCTTCCTTCACGGAGAGCTAACGATCTCTTTTTCTCACGAAATTCGGATCGGAAGAAACTTGTGGATGATTTTCTTTCATCCAATCAGTATTCGGAATGAATTCTGATTGGATGAAACGAAAGACGACTGGACAAAACGAGAAAGAAAATAATGCAACCTTCAGGCATTCCTCCCAATACTAAACTCTGACCCCAAAGCGCGTCAAAACGCCGATACATAACTCGGACGATACATAAATTTCGGCAGGATTACGCAATGTTCGAAATTCTTTCGCTTTAGAACCATACGCAAAATTTTCACATGCATTCATTTATTTGCATGAGCAACCCCCCCCCCCAACACATTAATAAAAATTTTAATGCAGATTTGCATCGATCCCAAGAATGATTAAATTCGATGCCGAAAAAGCGGAAATCCGCGTTTCCGCGGAAATGTGTCATGTCTGGTAATTTTATAATGATTATTAAAGCTCGTGCTTCATGAAGAGTGGACCGATAAATGCAAATACATATAATATACGGTCCCTCAAAAAGTGGGCGTGGCCTGTCAAGAGTGGGAATTTGCAGTTTTTTGTAAATATTTCGGAAACTATTATAGATATGCATTTGATTTTTTGGATACCGGCGTTATAACGTCTCAGCTTTGCTCTCATGTAAAAATTTTACTATGTCACAATTTTTTTTTTCACAGTCATGTTTAAAAAAAAATTTAAATTATTTTTATTTATGAATTTTTTTCATGACTTTATGCAAAAAAATAGTGTTCTTTTAGTGAGTGAAATATTTTTTAAGAAACATAATACTTTCTGAGATATCGTCAAAAGTTCCCAAAATTCATTTAACATGGAAAACACAATTTTTCAAAACCCAATAACTCTCGACATTTTAAGCAAAAAAACTCTATAAAAATTTTTGGAGGATAATTTCATGACGGGGAGTCGATTCAGAGGAAAAAAAATTGATAGGCGTAATGGGAAAATTCCGAGGTAGCAGTTAATTAACTCGGTTAATCAGCTTTTTCATCTGAATAAGCCTGTCCTCTTGAGCCATTAATATTGATACTTGTTTTGTGAAGATTCAATAATATATACCAGAGTTACAGAGGTGTCCCATTCATTTTGTGGATGACTGTACATGTACCTACTGCAGAGCAAGGAAGTTGCTAATGTTCGACACATTTGCGAAGTGCTAAGCAAAGGTGTCAGACAAGCCATTAGCAATACTCTTGCTCTGCGGGAGGTACATGTGCAGTGTCTAACTGTGATCACTGCACATCAGGCTGCTTATTACTTCTCCTGTATTTTGCCGCTACCTATTTGTTCGACACAGCTGCAGTAGGCCTTAGAAAAGCTGGTACAATACAATACTGATTTTTTTTTTCTTTCTTGAAAAACGACATTGCATGGTCCAGAATGTGAGATAGCATGTTCTGGACCGGGTGAAGTGGCTAGAAACCAGAGCATGTTGTAACAGGGGGAGGAGGGGCTAGTGATTGGAATGTGCACAGATGTTTGTTGCCTCTATTTTCACATGCTATTAACAGATTATTTTCTGTAATTTTATTATGAAAAAAATTATGCATAAATCTTCCTTTCATGCATACTTTTATTGTCATTAATTATTTTTATTAAAATTCTCACTCTAAAGTTCTTAAAAAAGTGTCAATTTAAAGTTTATAAAATACAATTTTATGTCAGCAAGTATTTGTAAAATGAATCAATAAGTGCAATGAAATTAGTTACTATATTAGTAAATGCATACGTACATAAATATTTGATGGGAAAATGTTCAACCTGTCAATAACAATATTTTTTCTAGGTCCCTACAATATCGTTATAAACAGGTTTTACTGCACTATTGTATTCCATTACAGACAATCTTCATTTTAAGAACTAAATTTACCTCTCGCTGTTTAGCACTTTAAGTTATACAATGTATAACAGCTGCCAATCTTTCTTTCAACTAAATACTAACATATACAAACACATGATCTAGTAGAATAAAAATCAAACATACAGAATCATACATAGGTATTGGTAAAACATACAAAAAGAAGACAGCACACATTTGGTTACCACACTATGTTATTCACCAGTAAAAGAATTTTGTCAAAAAAAACCAGCGGGAGTGGCCTCCCCTAAACTTTCTCATATACTTTTCAAACATTTGTCATTTCCCTTCCCCCTGCGTTGATAAAAAGTTCGAACCAACTGTAACCCAGAATGCAATGACTATCAGAAGGTTTTCCATTGTTGATTATAGTGATAGTAAAATATTGAGGTGAAGAATCATATTCGAAAAGATACGTATGTATAAAAACTTCGCAAAATTTATTTTTTTTTATCAAACTCTAGCAATGCAAGTTCCGCATGCAGAGAAGAAAACAGGAGAATAGCTTGCTCACTAAATAGCTTGCGCATGCGGAGAGATTGCTTCCAATACGCAAGTAAAACGAGACGCCCTAAATGTTTGCTTCCTTACAAAATCTCGCAGCCAGAATTGGTTTTTGGCAAACTGCCAGGTTTTCGGAGTATCCCTTCTTTGCACAGGCATTTACGCATGCGCATGGAGTTGAACAAGTATGCTATTATACAGACCGACAGACAGTCCGCCCATTGACGGATTTGGCCCAAAATTTTATACGGACCTACATTCATGACAATAAAACAGTGTACCAAATTTTATCCATCTAGCAATTCAAGTTTTTGAGTTATAGTGTTTGCGTGACTTCGGACATACAGACAGACAGACTTCCCATTGACGGATTTTGTCCAAAATTTGATAGAAACCTACAAATTATGTTTAAAGACCACATACCAAATTTCATCCTTGTATCTCTAATAGTTTTCAAGTTATTGTGTTCACAGACACACATAATTCCAAAATTGTGTTTTTCGGATTAGGGAGGTCTAAAACATGGAGATTCGTCAAAATCTCGAGTTCGAATTTTTTGACGATTACAATACTTTCTCTTTGTATACGAGAAAGTAAAAAAGTGCAACTGTTTTTCTTCAATAAGTATGAAATGTAATGTAACACAATGAAGATTCTGGATTTTCTCAATGCTAGCTTTGCAATATCAATAACTGAAAAAACAAAAATGTTGCATTTCATGTTTTATGATATTTATAATACCTTAAATTAGGGGAGAGGGGGCAACTTTCAACAGTTCACATTTCTCTACAATGGAACTGTTATTTGAACGGCTGATAGGTGGCTAATCAAGTTTCAGAAATGAACATCTTCTGACAAGATGCTTCATCCTGTTTCACAAACCATGTGCTTTGCTATGGAATGAGATCTGTTTCGTGACCTGCTAAGAAAAAACTGAAATTTCTTTTCATTACTGAATTTTCCTTACTCCATATTCACTGATAAGTTAGATTTATTTACCAAATTAATTAAGATTTTCTGCATCTAACAATACTATTAGCATTTAGAAATTCCCTTTCTAAAGAGAGTTATAACACTTTAAACTTAATAGATGCACGTAGCACACATTTCAACAAACAGCTCGGGACACATTTTAACCCCTCATATTAAGGAAAAATTAATATAAATAACTTTGAGACTTGGGCAGGCAGTTTGAACTTACATAAAAATGCATAATAAGCCAGAAAAAAGAGATTTTAAAGACTATGCAAGCAGTTCAAGATTGCATGTCTCGTAGAAAAGCTGCAGACTTATACAGAATGTCCTATTCTATGTTAATTTATAGATTTAAAATAAAGTAAAACAGTTGGTATTGATGATAACATAACATTGGATACTTCATCCAACTGCTTTAGCTCCAATTATACCTACATGTCGACAAGTTTTCGCCACAGATGAAGAAAGCATGTTTTGTGATTATATTAATAAAATTTCAAATAAGAACTATGGTCTGTCTTACAAATAAGTTTGACAGCTTCTATATGATTATTCAAAATACCTGGGTTCAAGCACTCCAAGTATTTGGGATAAAAATAATATAGCTGGAATTCACTGGGTTATGCTTTTATGAATTGTTGGAATAATGGGGCCATTAATGTCAAAACTAGAAGTAGCAGAAAATGACTGGAACAAACAATGAAAACAAGAAAAATTAAGTTAACCTACAACCAGATAAATTTTGTTAGATCACTGTATTTTTCTGCACATTTGTTATATTTCAATAAAATTTATGTTCATTTGAACAAAATGATTCATTATGTATTTCTTGAAAGGTGCCCCATGGGCGGGGCATGTTTCAACAGATTTAGGTTCCAGTTGAAATGCATAATTTCACATTTTAGTTATGGCCAGAAACTCTGATAACAACCGAGTAGCTGCTTAAGATTCTGTTGTAACCAATGATGCTAAATACTGAAATAAAAAAAAATGTATACTTTCTACAAAAATGAGGTTCCTCTCCCCTAGAGCAAAGGGAGTATACAGATTACTTTCAAATATATCAATAACTCATAAAAGTTAATGAATAATTTAACAAACCTGAACATAAATATTCACAAATAGCTACATTTATTCTTAAATCAAATAAATATATAATTAAAGTGACAAATTTTTTACTTAATTGAAAAAAATGCTTATAATAATTCTGAGAATACATAAACAGCCAACTAAATTTAAATGTTGTTTGATGTTAAAAATTCACAAAAAATAAATTTGCAGATAAAAAACAGACTTTTTTATTTATTTAGAAAACTTATAACTTTAGATGTAATAAAAGCCTTTTCATACATATTTCATTAAAATTAAAAGTCACAGCTTAATTTTTGTGAAAACTGAATTTATATTGTTTTGAAAAATAAAAAGTTATCCAAATAACTTCAATGTTGAACTTTCAATGGCTATGCAATAATGTGCATATCTATAAGCAAATTACAAAAGAATCCTAGGAGATATTTTTTTTAATGCAACCTAGTTAAATATGTGAAGCCTAATTTATAGTAACTGAGTAAATGGATAATCAGGAAGATAAAATATTCATATCTATTCTTCTATTTAGATAGGTACTTATTTAACAATTTTTCATTTAAACATAAAATGTACAGAAAAGAAGATAAGATAAAACACACTAAAAAAAAAATGGTTTTATTGCTCTTAAAACAATCTTTTAAAAATATTTTCACTACATTCCTCTTTTCCACAAAATTACTAAATAAATAGACACGCAATATTATAGTACAGTGGACATCTTGGAGAAAAGTCTTGCAATCATTCTGATAAAAAAAATTTCATTCTAGCTTTGGTATCATTTTTAAAAACTGAAACAATTGGATTAAATTATTTTAGATGATTTAGGTTTGATTAGATATTGATATTCCAATCCATGACCATCCCAGCTAAGCTTCATGTAAAGTTGAGTGTTCACCTCTGAACATCAAATCCAATACAGAACAGTAAATTAATAGTTAGACTTTTTGTAACTTTGAAATGGGGAATATATCCAAAATTAGGAATGCTATCAATAAGAAATCTCCGACTCAGAATTTTTAAGATAATTGCAAAGCTGATCAGGAAAAGTCGATCAAGAGGAGAAAGTGAAAGTTATAGTAATTATAATTTGAAGGGCATACATAAAAAGGATCTATTACATGTATATGTAATCCCATAGGGGGGCACCGCGAGTTCACAGATGAGAAGCTACCATATAAGTAAGCAGGTTCTCGCTGCTCTGATGGGTACAATAATGCTGGTGTGGCTCGTTGGACCCATCTCTGAAGACAGGTCGTACTCCGGTAAAACGGGGGGTCATCGCATGAGCCGCTCGTAATGGGGTCTATTATGCGGGGCCACAGTGCCTGACTATCTGTTGTGGCGGCCGGTCTTCCAGTTGACCTGGATGCTACAGCAGGGTGGGGTATTTCCTTGTGATTACATGTATATGTAATGATATGCAGTCATTCTATATTAATACAAGGAAGGAGTCCAAATTGTCCATAAAACATCTGGTTATTTTCTCACAAGAGATTATTAGTTAAGCAATTGCCATGAATCAAGTGTTTTATGAGGTTTTTTCAGATTTACAGTTTAAGTTAAAGATGTACACCCCAATGGCCATTATCATACAGGAGATGCCAAAATGCTTATACAATCCCGTCCAAGAAAAAGTCTGGAGACTAGTCCCAGAGTGGCAACCAGCTTGAGAAAACCCCATTTAATGAAAAACAATTCTGATAACATTGTGCTAATTTAAAGTGGCAAACAAAATTCATAACAAAAAGAGAGAACTTAAAACATTTATAATTTCACACTGAACAATACATCAAGAAAAAAATTTATCTCATAAATATTACTAAAAGGAATAGGCAGGCCTGATTTGATTTACTATAATTTGAAGTCATTTTAGGACAGAAATGTCATCAACTAGAACTTTATGTCAGATGTTATAATTAATCTGAAACACTTTTACTAATGTGCGATGAAAAAAAATTATTTACTGCATTACAAGGAGAGATCTAGGGAAGAAAATGGATTTGCATTTAACATACTGCCAGTGCTGCAAATATTCAAGTTTACATGATTTGCATCTACACAAAAAGTTGCCTTTTTTTTCCGATCCCTGTACTCAATCTATAAATAAAAAAAATGAAACAGAGGAATGCCAAATGAATCAAATTTCTGTATTAAAATAAGAATTCCTTCTTACAAAGCTTTACGGAAATCTTGAGTTTTCTATATTTTTTAAGATAAAATTAAGAACAAGGAAATTGGAGATTTCACTTAAGATACAAAACTATGGTGAATAAGATTATATATATTTCTATCATTACAAATAATTAGAAAGAAAAGAAAAAAATATAACCATAAATATATGTAAATATTCTACAAATAATATCTATATATAGCTTTACAATAGAAAAATTAAGAGGAAAGAAATAACAAGAGGAGAGAAAAATTTAAAAAGCAGACAACTTGATGACCATTACAAGATCAATTGGATACAACAATAAGATTAACAGTAAAGCACTGAAATTATTTAAGAAAACATAACATATGTGGAAATGGAAGAAAGTACAGCTTATCTGAAAAAGCAGTTCATCCAACTAATGCATTCTGAAACATTAACCCTTTAAGGACGACTGTCACACGGATTTGCCAGCTCTCGTCTTCAAAGGGTAAATTCATTTTTTTTTTTTTTTTCCTTTTTCAATGTTCTATATTATTGAATTATTTGAATTTCATGCATAATTTTTGCTGAAGGGCTATGCAATTCTCCTATATATTAGAGAAGAACTGCATAAGTTCACTAACACTATGAAAACAATAACAAATCTACAAAATTCACAAATAATTGAAATCATACTAACAATACAAAAACAATGATGAAGAAATTTCCGATGCATTTTCTATCAAGATTATTTTTCAAGTCAAAATTACAGCTACAGTAATATTTTAAAGATACCTCTTCAAAAAATGATACACCACACTCAAAAATTGAATACTTTTTATAAAACATTAAATGCTACAAAGCAGTGAGAAATCTTAAATAGTTCTTTGCTGATCGTAATGTACTATAGATTTACACAACGCACACCCATACTGGTATTTTCATTTGTGACAATAATGCTTCAAAAAATCATATTTATCCACACATCCAGTCCATAAAAGTGTGCGACAACATAATTGAAGTCGAACTGGAATTAAAAAAAAAAATTCCAATATTTGCATTTCCGCTAGAAATCAAAAATAGTAGAATAACATTTAACGCACTAAACATAACATTGATTTATTACATCCATTAACGAAATATTAATGTTCTTTAACACCCCCTCCCCCCAAAAAATTGAATATAATGCATTAAAAAATCGATTCATACAAAAATAAATCGTTATAAAATCTCATTCTGGATATCACTTATGCATTAAAAAATCAATTTATACAAAAATAAATCTTTATAAAATCTCATTCTGGCTTCACTTATGCATTAAAACTGACAACAAACTATCGATTCAGAAATTCGTATATGTATAAATATCACAGTTACGAAACCAAAACTATTGAATTTTATAAATTAGAATTCAAATAATAAATGAAATTCGTGTTCATTTTATTATTAACATCTGCCAAAGTAATATTTTTTATTAACATGCACGATAGTTATATAAATTCTCTGTAATCAACCTGCTGCTATGTTGCAACGGTAATTTCAATATAATCGTGAGTTATAACTAACGAAAATCAATAAAAAGTTAGAATTTTCAATACATAAACCATTTATTTATAAGATTTCGTAGAAAGCAAACTTAACCAATTACTTTCGATAACGATATTTTTCGTTTCCCCCCCCCCCTCTCTTTTCAAACCAACGTGATGACAAGCACGAAACAAACATAACTGGTAGACATCTGCCTCGTTTTTGAAACATGGGCGCGGAAACCACGTGGGAAGTATAGTTTGGCAGCTTGAATAACATAAACTGTTATTCGTTACATCGTTTAACTTCGGGAAAACTCGGATCATATCTAAACCAATAGAAACTCGAGGTTTGAGCCGAGTGTTTCCGAACTGTTTGTGTTCATACTGCTCGGATCTCTTTCGGATGACAACGTGAGGGGAACCGAAGAAAACAAACGCTCGTCTATAAGGACAGTTGAAGCGAGAAATCTACATCGCCATTTTTGTAAACGCGTGAAGTGTTGTTTTATTTAATTTTGAACATCATGAGTATTGCTGCTCTTTTACAAGCAGCTGAATTTCTAGACAGAAGAGAAAGAGGTAAGATTGCATTCGATCGTTTGATTACTCATGTTTGATCTATAGCTTTGGTAGATTTTATTTCAAATTTGAGTGTATGTCGAATCAGCTGATTTTGACATACCCATGCTTGGTTGTTGCTGATATTTTTTAATAAGGATATATTAGTCGTATAGCTTATGTATTGAAATCTTTTTCCATATTTTCAGAAGCTGAACATGGCTACGCTTCCTCGATGCCTGTACAAATCGAGATTACTCGACGAAAACCAAAATCCAAAAAATCTCAGGGAAACAGGTACATGTGTCACGCTGATCAAAATTCGTATTTCCTGTATTAAATTGCACGAACTGAAATGAAAATCAGTTTGTTTAAAGTTTCTGCATGATAGCTAATCGAATTAGTGTAATTTTGTGGGAAATGGCCTTTTAGTTGATGCATGAAATTCATCTGTCAAAACCATTTGTGGTGGACACTAACCGTTACATTTTGCATTGCTTCATTTTATTGTCTTTTATTGATGGGTCAGAAACTCCCAAGATATTTTCATTGCATTTATATTGCATAAAGCATGTATTTGATTGCATTTTCTTGGAAAAAATCTATTGAAAAGGCAGTTTGTTTTTGACAGGGATTAAAATAAAATACTTTTTTTTTTGTTATCAGTCTTCCGTTTGTAATTAAAATCGCGATAATTTTGCATGTCCTAATATAGCAGTAAAATATGAGGATTGATATTTGGTGGGAAATAACTTTGAACTGACATCTGTTGAAAATATACTTTTTGGCATGTATCTGTCAAATTTCCGTTTTGTTTACAAACAGTACTCGGTGAGAGAACATGCCCTCCCACCTTCCCAATGGTAAATAAACTCGGAATTTATCTCGTTTCTGTTGTGACATTTTTTGCTGTCATTTCTCTTTTTTTTTTTTAAGAAATTTCTTTTTGATTTATATTGTTTATTTGAACTGTTTGTCAGTAATTGTTTAAAACTATTATTTTGTACAATTTGTATTTGTTAATTAAGTAACTACATGTAAAACTTCAAATTTTTATTGCAGATCAACTCATAATGAATTAGAAAAGAATAGGTAAGGTTTTTTTTTTTTTTTTTACCCTTTTAAAAAATTTTAATTAATTTAAATTTTTTTTTAAAAATTTATTTTTTTTTTTTTTTTTTTCAGGCGAGCACATTTAAGGAACTGTCTTGAAAAGTTAAAGGAACTTGTTCCTTTAGGCCCAGAATCCAGTCGACATACCACCTTAGGTCTTTTGACTAAAGCCAAAGCATTTATAAAGGTACTGCTTCATTTATTCCAGAAGGCATAATTAGTTGAAAGATATTAAATGAAAAATTTTCTTAGTTAGAAAAAGTATTTCTTGTTACAAAAGTGGTATTAAAATGTGTAGCTATTAATTTAATTTGGATGGAACTTACTTGAATTGGGTGTAAATAAAAGACAGTTCTAAAAAATAATTTGGAATTATAAAATATTTTAATTTTAGCAAATTAAAGATTTAAGAAAAAAATTATCTTGTGAAGTAAGTTGAGTCATTATTATGCTGATGGAATAAGAATACTTCAAAATTTTAAATTGTAGGCAATTTTTATTAATATTTTTATTTTGCTCATGTATTGAAATTTCATTTATATTTTTTAAATGGGAAATTTTATATTTTACTGTGTACTAGTTTTGAGTCTATTGGTAAATTTGATGCTAAGAATAGTTTTTGAAATTTAGTTTTGATCATTTTGTTTTAATCCTTAACTGAAAAACTTTCAGTTTTTTTCAAAACTGATATAGTGGTTATGAATGAAATAAAGTAAGCAGTTAAAAAATAAAAACTACTGTATATATGTGTAAAATTTCACATTAATAATTTAAAGTTAAAGTATCCTTAGGATTTATGACCCTGTGTCATTAAATTTGTGTATGAAAATATTTAAGAATTTCAGAAGACTTTTTTTTTTTTTTTTCCCACCTAATGAAAATTAAACATCATTAGTTAATGCTTAAGATTTTGAATTACACGATTGTATATTTTCTTTTTTGAAAACCTTGATTAAAGGTTGTTAAAATTTGTCTAAAATTTTATTTGGAAAATTTCTTAAAAATACCAGGAAGAATATCCTAGTAATATTTAAATTATCCTTATCTCGAAATATTCATATGGTAGATGAAATTTCAAGGCATGAATCATTTTGATGTGTAAGCATATACAGTTTTAAAATTGCATTTTGTTTTAAGGGATTAATTCAAGTACTTGTTCAAAACTTCACATGAATTTAAAGGTATATGATAAAATTGGATGTATAAACAAGGTAAAGAATTTTAATAGAGCTTAAAAAATTGTATATCATGAAATGAGTTTTTTAAGTGGCATTTTCCCTTCAATAAGAGAATTCCTTCCACCCAAATTAACAGATTGTAATGTGTTTCAGTTTTAATGCACTAACAAAGTTATTGAACAATGTAAATATCTATGAAAAACTAAAATTTTCTTTGCTTTATGAATGGGGGATCCTTATGAAATTCAAGATATCACTTTACATGTTCAGTTTTTCACTAGTTGTTTATGATGTCAGTTTTTTTTTTTTAATTTATTGCTAATTAAATGGAAATTTTGCATTTCTTCCCCATTAATTTGTAATGAAAATCCTTGGTAAAAAACATTATGTTGACTTTTTTGTTATTGGTAGCTTTTACAAATTTTTGTGCAAGCATTCACTATTAAGTTGTGAAATTTTAACTTGCATTAGAATATCTACTTTGTGACGTTGTGGAGTCAATTCACTTGACATGGTAGTCACATGACAGAAATAATTGTGCTTTATATTTAACTGCATGTTGGCTTATGCTTTCCTTCCTGCAAGATGTGCATTGGATTCTAAAATTAAATTTTTGTGACACATTTAACATGTACAATGTGAACATGAATTGGCTCCATATGTATTATGAAGAAAAACAGCTGTTTTTTGTCTTAGAAATAATCTGCCATTTTTTGCAACTGATTTCTAAGTTTCTTTTTTAGTCATATCAAGTATTCTTCATTGTCATGAGAAAGTGAACGCTAGAGAAATGATAAATGCACATTTAAGAAATTGGAAAATGAATAAAATAAGAATTTTTGAAGAATAAGCCCATAATAATCTCATTACATGCTATGTGTGTGTGATACTTGAATTCATCAAGCCATTTGTTATTCCAAAGAAACCTGCGATTATGAAATAATAAATAACAGAAAAATTATAGCCTTAATTTTGGCTTTGTGTGAAAGAAAGAAAAATCATTTTGCATCAGAAGTGTCAGAAATTACATGTTTCTGACCAATCTTTGAAGTTTCAAGGTAATTATTATTATTTTTATTACATGCTTAGAATCACCTTTATTCTTTTCATCTTTGGATAAATTTATCTCTAACTTATATTTGTACATGTAAGTACAACACAAAATTTTAAGAAGACGATATCCAAGGAGGTTGGAAGACTGTATTTTGAAACTAATTTTCTGAAGGTGTATTTTTATTTTATATATATTGTTAATATTTGGAAAAGGGCAGTTATTCATATATTTTTTCTGTTATCATTCTTCAGATTTTCATAGTTTTTAAAGAATACGCATATGTTTGAAATCCACTGGAATGTCAGTATCTCGTCAACAATGGATACTTATTGCTAAGGTTTTTTTTTACGTTGCTGCATTTTTTTTTTAAGTTTATTCGTGGGTATACTACAGAACATGAAAATAATTTCCACTTGTTCTATTTAGTAATTTCTTCTTTTCTTTAATTTGCATTCCTGTGATTTTTACTACTGCCAGTTTTCTAGTCTTAGTAATCCGTATCCTTGAAAAGTATAACATTTATTTCTGACATTGAAATTGTGTTTCAAAAATTATTTTGTTTCTTAAAATAATACTTTCATACAGTAGATTAAAAATATTGTTCTGTCGTGTATGAATTTTGAATTATTGAAAAATCTGGAAAAAGTATTAATTCATGGTTGTTATCTCCTCCCAGACTCTTGAAGAAAAAGATCGAAAAAACAAAGAACAAAAAGAACTCCTCATGGAACAACAAAGAAGGCTGAGACGACGACTAAATGAACTGGGCCGTTTTAATGTTATAACAACGCACAAAAAAAGAAAGATCAGTGAATGCAGTTCTGGAACCTCTATGTGTACCAACTCATCTGCTTCAGAAACTGGTATGTTGTTAAACTCTTTATAAATGATTTCCTAAAAGTTATTACAGTTTTTTCCCCATCGGTGTAAAATGGATCAAGTCTTTTCTTGGTGAAAAAAAAAAAAGATAGTGTTGCTAATGAATGACGTCATTACTTTCGCATTCTACGAGGAGATGATTTATTTACTCGATGACTTCAATTATTATTTTTAAGCGTGTCTTAACTTATTTCTTTGCCTTTCATACTTTGCTTGCGGTGTAATAAATATCACATTGCAATTTTTTAACATTGTTTTGGATTAACGGTACTCGGTCGAGAGGAAAAAGAAGTGGACAAACTCAATATATATATTTCGTTTTTAAAACTTTTATTTATGTAATTGTATGTGGGCTTTTTTTTATTTTGTTGAAGTCCTGATTCCACGGGCAACGCTGTGTGCGTACTGCTAGTAGTAAATATTTAAAACCATGGAAGGATTTATGGTATAAAAAAGAATAATGTAACATGAGCATGTTATTAAAGAATGCATCTCTTTATTATCCATTGGCACAATTTTAGTTACAAGAAAGTTTTGAGTACTATATTCCTTACACATTCACTTTTAATAAAGTAGCTTACCATAAAGTTTTTAATAACCATGTAGCTGATAAGTTATTCAACCACTAAGAAAAATTTTTGTTGCTTAATTCAAGAGAAGCGTAGCTTCTTTGATCTCTCAGGGTGGCCAGCCGACCGGAAATGGTCAGGGAAATTTCGGAGACCAGGGAAATTTATTCTAAAACTGGAAATTTTTTATTTTGATAATTCTTATGGGACACGAAAATTTGCTGATTTTTTTTATAAATAAAATGAAATGCCATTGGCAACCATAAAAGTCAGTCATTTACTGACAGTCAAAAACGGATTTCATTCGCTTTTCTGCGCACTCGCCAGGGGGCGAGGTATTTACATTTAAACTTCCGAAGGACCGAAATTTCGGCTATTAGTCCAGTCAACAAAGGGTTTAAAAAAAAACATTAAATCATATAGTTTTGAAAATTGGTACACATGTTCATGAGGGGCTTCTGATAAACATAATAAAAAGTTCCCGGTCCTGGAGGGTGAGCTCACGGCACCATCTTGTATTTCATCCCCCTGTTTTTTAGTTTTTCCTGAATATCTCGAAAACTGTTGAGTTTTCAAATTACAATTGATTCAACAAATTAAAGAGCGTAGAATTCCCTACAAATATATACTTTTATTTTTATTCCAGCTTTATAAGTTTCCCAGATAATGGGTCTCGAATGTTGTCGCCATCTTTGATTTCATCCCCCTTTTTAGTTCATCTTGAATATCTCGAAATCTATTCAATTTTCAAATAACCTGTAATAGCAAATTGAAGAGCGTAAAACTACATACAAACGCATGCTTTCATTTTTGTTATTTTTTAATAGTTTCCGAGATAATGGATTTCAAAATTTGCAACCATCTTGGAGTTTATCCCCCCTTTTTCAGTTTTTCTTAAATATCTCAAACTATTAAAGTTAGAAAATAAATAAAAGCATGCATTGGTTGGGAATTTTACGATCATTAATTTGTCGTATTTAATGTAATTTGAAAATCAAATAGTTTTCTAGATATTAAAAAAAAAAACTAAAATAAGGGATAAAATCCAAGATGATGGCAAATTTTGAAATCCATTATCTCGGAAACTATTAAAGCTAAAACAAAAAATAAAATCATGTGTTTGTAGGGA
>BGPR01000001.1:7330131-7450005 GCA_013235015.1 Araneus ventricosus
CCCCCCCCCCCCTAAGACCGGGGACTTTTAGTATGTTCATAATAAGCCCCTCACGAACATGTGTACCGATTTTCAAAACTATACGAGCTAATGTTTTTCACAACCATTTTGGACTTCGGTTGACTGGACTATATGAATAGAATCTCGTTCCTTTTAGTAGTTAAATTAGATAATACTTCTTCTATCTATAATCTATGGTATAATCGCACTCAGATGTGGAAGAAGAACCGGGTCTGTTAGCTTACAAGACTGTAAATTTCTCTTTATCTGTCTACAAGTTAGCACCCACACTACTGCCTGCTTTATGATGATTTAATATCAAATAGGAGTTATACCAGAATTAGTTTGTTTTTCCACTTCTGGAGATCTTTCATTGAATTACGAAGTATTGGAAATTAGTGTTAATATTTTCTTTCAGCATTTTTTTTTTTTTTTTTTTTTTTGTGTATGCTTTTTTTCTCTGAGTGTTGGGAGACATTATGAATACCGATCATAAGTTATGGGATCTTCAAAGTATGGGACAGCCGTTACCTATATATATAAAAGAGCAATTTTTTTTTAATATTATGTATGAATTGTTCGTTTTTTGTTGTTGTTCTTTACGCACGTCCAGACCTTTGACTTATGAGACCAAATTTAGCAAAGTGATGGATTAACACAAGAGGAGAGCTGACGCTGCAGTAATTTTTTTTTAAATTCAAATTAGATTTTTATTTATTTAATTTTAAGTGGTAAATTCAGGGGTTTTTTTTCCGTTTTCGCGAATTTTATTTTTTCTTCATTATTTCATATGCACTCCACTTCTGGTGTTATAATTTATAAATTCTTGCATTTTCTCTCTCTTTTCTGTATTTGATGTTTTTTTTATTTACATTTCTCTATACATTGTTCTTTTTGAGCCGTATTGAAGGAAGTTGGTTGGAATAAAAAGTTGCTTTTTTTTCTTTTGCAAACGATTTAATTCGTGTCATTATGCTTCTGTGTTTTAATTTATAAACATCAGTAAAAATTAGTTTTCTTACATTTTTTCTCTCTATTTTGTCTTTTTCTGTTTTATTTTGCAACGTATATTTTTGAGTTTATATTTTTAATCTGAAATGCCTGGAAAATTCGGTACAGTAGAACTGTTCATTGTAAAGATGTATTAATTATTTTATGGTTTATTATTTAAAAGTTTTAAATAAATGTTCTTTTTTCAAACATTTTCCTTTTTTTTCAAACCATATTGGCTTGAATAAAAACTTAGTATGGTAAATGAATACATAGTATGGCCAGCGTGCAGGTGATAGTTTTCTATGGTTGATGGGCTACCTCCAAAAAAAGTCAGGGAAATTTTTTATAAAACCTGGAAATGTCAGGGAAACTCAAACAGCAAAAATGATGGCTACCCTGTCTCTATCAATTATAAAAGCAAACATGTGCCTGTCTGTTGGTACTCTACAGGGCAGACCATTTGATTTAGGATAACCAAATTTGGCACAAATATACTTTGGAGGGTGGAAATGTATGCCTTGGAGCAATTTTTTCAAAATTTTAATTAATTAAAAATTATTCTAATTTTTGCTCCATCGTAAAATTCAAAAGATTATCTTTTCAGCGATATGAATGTTGTTGCCATGTAATTTTTTTCCTTCATGATTTTAACAGATTTTTAAGTATGATTTGCCAAAATATTTTTATTGAAACCTGCTTCATTATTTCTTCAATGTGTTTAAACAATGATATAAATAATATGTTATTCCTCTGTTAAAAGAAATGATATAAAAATTTTCCTCAGTTTTTATTTTCTCATATACGAAGTATACAAAGAGAAAGTATTGTAATCGCCAAAAAATTCGAACTCAAGATTTTGACGAATCTCCACGTTTTAGACCTGAGTTTGAAAAACACACTTTTGGAATTAAGTCTGTCTGTGAACACGATAACTCAAAAACTATTAGAGCTACGGGGATGAAATTTGGTATGTGATCTTTACACATAGTTTGTAGGTTTCTATCAAATTTTGGACAAAATCCGTCTATGGGAAATCTGTCTGCGGTCATGTGAATACTATACCTCAAAAACTTGGAATAGCTAGATGGATAAAATTTGGTGCACAGTTTTATCATCATGAATGTGGGTCCGTATCAAAATTTGGACCAAATCCGTCGAAGGGTTGATGGTCTGTATAATCGCATACTTGTAAAAATTATATCTCCTAAACCTTTTGGCTTAGATGAATAAAAATTGGTATGACGGTTGCTAAAATTAATTATAAATTTCGTTTCAATCTGTTAAAAAAACGCTTTCAAATTGCATATTCAATTTTTTAAAATCCTATTCTCCATGCGCATACGTACTGGTAGGAATCTCTGCATGCGGAAGGATTATTTCCCTTTGTCCTTGAGCCGGCAAGAGTGGAATTTGGTACACATCTCTTTGAATATGATTCTTCGCCTAAATATTTTACAATCGCTGTAATCCACAATGAAAAACCTTCCGATAGTCATTGGATTCTGGGTTGCAGTAGGTTCGTACGTTTTATCAACGCAGGGGGAAGGGAAATGACAAATGTTTGAAAAGTATATGAGAAAGTTTAGGGGAGGCCACTCCCACTGGTTTTTTTTGACAAAATTCTTTTACTGGTGAATAACATAGTGTGGTAACCAAATGTGTGCTGGCTTCTTTTTGTATGTTTTACCAGTACCTATGTATAATTCTGTATGTTTGATTTTTATTCTACTAGATCATGTGTTAATACCAAACATTTTACTGTTTTTGCATAATTAAAGCGAAATTTCCTTTTTCTGTGTTTTTAATAGATGAAGTGGACATAATTGGTTATAACAGTAACCAAAGTGATACAGATGACCATAGCAGTATCCAGAGCCTGACCAGTGATGGTGGTGTAGTCATTAGCACTAAACGACGTCCTGTGGATGAGCAAACAACCATCTAACACTGCCAGGTGTGTCGTCCTCCTCCGCTGATTAGCACAATAGACTGAGTCCAGATAGTTTTATTATAAAGAAAGGTCTATGACCTCTACCATATATATCTCATTGAGACCTATAGTTAAGAAAGTGAAAGTCTGTTGACAAATACTTGTTATGGATCTAAGGCTTAAGTTAAACAGCATATTTATTGCTGAAAATGAGATATCTAGATTGTATGGTAATGACTATTTTGCAATATGATTGCTGTTGATGTTTCAGATGTTGCTTAAACAGGACATAAAATACATGCTGTTGTGGGAAACCTCATCTCATGTGAATGCACATCTCTTCATTGATTATTCTATCACAAAATTTTGTAACCTACCTTTGACATGTAGTCAAAACCCACCTAAGTGTTTAAGTTATGTGTTAATAGTTTTAACTGTCAATTTTATGATTCCTTTTAAAATATTAAATATTTTTTAATTAATCATTTAAATCAGCATCATATTTTATGTCTTGTTTGAATATGCAAAGAGAAAAATATTTTTGCCATCTGGTCTTTAAATGCACTTTCTACCAAAGCATTAAAATTAGTAGGACTTTCTTATCCTACTGGTGCAAATATTGCAAATTGATTCTATAAATTAGAGTTCAGTATTCAATTTTATACATTCCTTAGTTATATTTTAATGATGATTAATTTTTTAATCAGTAAATAGAAATACAATATATTTTATGAGTGATTTTTATTAATCTAAATTATTAAAATATAATTCTAAGATATTTTTATTAAGATATTGATTTATTTTCTTTTGTAAATGATCTTCAGAATTTCATTGCCGGCAAAAAAGTTAGAAGTTGTAAATCAAATTACATTAATTTATAGTTTTTCAATTTGTACTTATTAGAAAAGAAAAACCTCATATATTTCAACTCCTGATGGCTGTATAAGTAGCTCTCAATATTAAAATACTCAGAAACTTTGAATTACCGTAAGTAAAATTTTATAAAGTCTTATATACTGCACAATTTCAATCTTAGAGACTTATAATAAAAAGATATCTGTAGTTTTGAATACTCAACTTTCAAAGGTTACATATCCTCAGAAAATTGTAAATTGATATATACATATTTTTCTTTATGCATATATTTAATCATATTGTGTTACTAATTTATTTTGATAGTGTACCGGTGTATAAAGATGCAAGTTAAGTTTATCAACAAATATATTTCCTTCAAAGTTATTTTACTAGTTAACCTACAAAACTTTTACTGTTCCAAATTAAAGCAGTCTTATTTTAATTATATTTTTCTAAAACAAATAATATTCTTTTCAACTTTTATGGTGCTTAAACTTTCATTTTGAATTTTTTCTGGGGGGAGGGGGGTCTTGCTTAGTAAATGCTTCTCATTTTATAATTATCCAGGATTTTGCCATCATTGTTTATGTATTTCTAACTTTGAAGGTAATATCCAGAGAATTGTGATAAGCTTTACTAATCTTTAAATAGTCTAAATTATTTTTATTTGTTCTGATTGTAATTTAGTAAGCATTGGATTATTTATAAATAACTTCATGACAGTTTTAGTTTAAATTCCTTTGTTTACAGATTTTTCCAAAGCTAATGTTTTAAAGCTGTTAAACTTAATTCTAAACATTACTGTGTCTGGCTGAAACTTGGAGAATATATGAGTATTTTATAAGCACTATTTTTTTATACTTATGTTTTCTAAAAATAATTAATTTTTTTTTTCTCTCTTCAGAGAATAAATGAGCCAAAGTAAAAAATATGAATAACTTTTAAAAATTAATCAAAGATTTTTTTTCCCACTTCCATATCTGCTCATTTCTTTCATCGGTGAATTTGTTGAGTCAATATCAAGTGAAATTTGAGTTTAGCAATTTTTCCTGGCTGCCATTTTTTGAATAATGCAATATTATTACAGTGAATTCTTGATAACTTACAAAGATTGACATTGAACTTCTAGAAATAATTCATTTCAAAATAATACAATTTTTAAGGTAGCAATAAGCAAATTTAATGTAGGTGTTAAGACTGTTTTTATTGAAGCTGGTAAAATAGAATAAAAATGCATTAAAAAGTTGGGAGGTTTTTTCCATTGAAAAATGTAAGCAAATAAAAAAGGAACAAAATATTTTCTTAATTATTATTGGACTTAATTATTACTGTTCATTCTGAAAAATTGACAGAGTATTGATGGTGAAATGCACTCATATTTTGTCACACCATGATTGTTATAAATTATGAGCTATTAACATTAATGTTTTTTTTTGCCCTAATGTCTTTCTTTGCACTTCCTGAGAATAGTCAACTTCTGCAATTTATTTAAATAACACTTCTAATTTGTGCAGTACATGCAATAAAGAGAGAAGACCACATATTTAAATCATCAAACCTTTCCCTTAAGAATGATCATACTTTCATTTTTTTTTTTTTAACTTTAATCTGTTTGATAAATAAACCTTGTCAAGTCAAGCTTAAGAGTGTTTCAGTTCTAGGGAGAAATTTTTTTGAGTTGGGACTATTAATATTAGAAGAATTGAAGATTATTAAGATCAGGGTTAAAATAGAAAGTTCAATTTAGACATACTCACCTTGTTTGACTCATCTTGAATTCACTGTATTTGTTTGAATATCATCCCCAAGTTCTTATTCATAATTTTTTATGCAGAATGGAATCTATTCATACTCACGTGATATTTGCCAAATGCAGCAAGCCAATTTAATTTTGGAATCTAGTGCATATCTTCCTGCTGGAAAATGAATATGTTGTCACAGCAAAGCATAAGCCTACCTGCAGTTACATTTGTCACTTGACTGAGACTTGATGTGAATTGATTCCATTGAGCTCTGGGTTTTTAAAATATTTTATTGAATGGATCTAATTATTGAACTTATGATCATCTGATTTTTGACATAGGAATCTGATAAAAGCCTCATATAAATGCCTCAGTTGGTATTATTTTCTTCACATAATTAAAAATTAACAACTTTGAAAAATATAATTCATGCAAAATTGTTAGAAAAGTATTAATTTTGTTCATTATGTATTTTAATATATCAAAATAACACAATCGTAAAGTATTTTGAATGTTGCTAAGATACATTTCCTCAGTTTTTTTATCTGTCACATTTATTAACCTAATTCTAAAAAAATATTTTCAATGTTTTTTTCCTTCCTTTGCTGAAAAATTTATTAAAAAGTCAGCTTTAAAAACCATCAACCTTAAAGGTTGATGGTTTTTCGCACATAATCATCTGGAGTGAATTTAACTTCATTAGAATGTATAATGGCACTTGCTACATTCAGTCAAATTATATTATCAAGTACTTTGTTAAAATGTTTATTCAATCTACAAACCGAGTGGTTTTTAAATATTTTATTTAAAATACTTTTATTTTTATCTACTTAAAATATGCTTCTTGTTAAAATCTGTTATATCTCAGAAGTTCTGTGAATTTTATTGTTTATAATTATGTGTGTAAAAAATGTAGTTTTATATGTTTATGTAAATTTTCCAGAATAGTTTTAAAAGTGTGTTAAATGGTGTATCATTTCTCTGTGTATAAGTTTTATTCTCACAATCTTATTAATTTATTTTAAAGTATTTAAAACTATATTTCATTTTTCTTTTATTTCAAGCAGCTTAGCATTTATTTGTTTAGCTTAATAAGTGTATTCTCTAGTTATGTAACAAGGGTAGCTAAATGAAATTTTAATCTTAACTGAAGAAACTAGTCATCAAAATTTTAATCTTCAGCATATTGAAGGGGGGAAGTGCTTCATTGCTATTGTTTTTTCATTGTTTGTTTGTATTTTACCGTGAAATCCATGCTTGTTAATTTTTTTCAATGCACGAAAGTATATTTAATTTTTATTGGAATTTATATCTCAAACTGACGATGTCAGTCCGTATAAATTTACATTTTATTGCTCATCTTGAAAATTGAGGTGACATGTATTTATTGAAACAAATTTTTACATTATAAAGTTACGGTGTGTTTTAATTTAAATATTTTATTTACCTTAATTTTATTGAATTCTTTCAAATTTTGAGCTGTGCTCTGATAACAAAATAAATTTTATTCTTTCCTGAACATTTCTAAATCATATCAATTTATATATACTATTTAAAATATGCACAATATTGTTTTCCTTTTTTTTTTTTTATTTGGTTGAATAAGAGCTGAGCTCTTTATGAATTAATTATATATATATTTGTTTTCTCAACTAAAATATGTTTATATTATACTCCAAATTTTTAAATTGGATGAATATATTCTGTTCTCCTGTGAAGAGAGAACTGTTCAAATCATCTTTTCAATAATCATGTTTCTTGCAGAAAGACAACATCTTCAAAAAAAATTTTGACGGAGCGTAATCAGCAAATGTAACGGTGGCATTTTCATATCTGTATGTGATGTGAAGTAGTGGGTTCATTTCATTGCATCTAGTGATTCCTCCATTGAATATCTTCAGTTACTTTGAATGAATCTTTATTTTGGAACCAGTATTCAGATAACAAAAATAATACCCAAGGTATTTGTCCTCAAAATTTTCCATAAAGGTTTAGTTTGTGCCATCTTTGGCTGAATGATGGTCGTACTTGAAATCATATCTGTTTATGTGTATGTTAGAATTGGGAGGGAGGGCAATGAAAAAAGGCAATATTATAAATTTAACATTATTCTTGTATCATTGATGTCCCATTAAAAATTCAAACCTCATATGAACATAGTATTCTGTTGACTGACATGTAGGCATTGGAGCATTAATTAATATTTCAATAACAGTAACATTATTTGAATAGAATATTTAAAAAAAAAACTTTTATTTTAAGAAAAGCATTTAGTCATTGGATAGAAAAATGAGATATGCTGTTTTGTTACAATAGGTTAAAATAATATGTGTATAAAATATAATGACCTATCCTGCAATTTTATTTCAAAATATTTCTTTTATGTTGGTATCGTAATCATGATTGCAAACATTTTCTGTAATTGGAATTCAATATTAAAAAAATATGTACAGGCAATGAATTCATTCCATAGATGGAAGGGCAGAGGAACTCAGCTTAAGAGATTAATTGCAAATGCTGTTGCAGATTTACGAGTTTTGATATGAAAAGATACTGTTAATTGATTTATAACTCCAATTCAAAAGATGGATGAATTGCAGAAAGGATTAAAAAACGGGTATAAATGATCACAAATAAGGACTGCATATAGCTTAAAAATAATTTGCCACTTATACTACTTGAACCAAAAGATACCCAGAATTGATATACAGAGTGTGTTAGGGAGGGCTAGTTGGTTAAAGATGGCTATTATTGGGATATCTCTTAACTAGCTTAGCTGGGGTTGCCCCAGCTTCTCAGTCTTTGTCTACGATTGATATTTTAGTCATCATCAGATTTTGAAATGATGGCTAACAAAAGTTTCAAAATCTGACAACTTTGAATTTGGTGTTTTGTCGTGGGGGGAAAAAAGTATTTTTGTAAATGAGACAGTAAAAAGATGGGCACAACCGTCAAATAGCTTAAATGAAAGCCAAAACATCTCCAAAGACATGAAAGTGGAAAGTGATGTTGGAGGGTTCTTTTTCCTCCTTTTTTTTATTTCAAAAGTGTTATGAATTGATCCCACAAGACACTATCAGATGGAAATGCCCTGAAAAATGGACAAGAAATGAGTGGGTTTTGCTTCTTAACAAAACCCCAGCACATAAGGCACTAATGACTAAAAATTACCTTGGCAATAATAATGTTACTGCTCTTGAATACCTATTGTATTCATCTGACCTCAGACTAGCTGCTTTTTGCCTTTTACCAAGCTTAAAGTTGAAAACAAATGGCCAACTTTTCTTGATTTTGGAGGAAGTCTGGCTAAATGTGACTAGATAAATCTCGTTTAGTGGGTTCAAGGCACAATTTCAACAACTTATTGTGAAATTGCTGATGGATGGTGCTTTGAAGGCAATATAACTCCAGTTTGTATGATGTGAATGTTTCAGGCATGAATTTTGAAAATTCATTCCTGGAACACAATGACTGTAGTAGCATGTTAAAGTACGCCGTCTTTCACTGTAGCTATTATTTCCAGAAAACATATTGAAAATATTTTTATTTTCAGTAGATAGTTTCTTGAATACACTTTCTTTGTGAGATGTTATGAGGAAACAAAAGGTGTTTTTTCCCTAAATTACTACCCTGTTCTGATTTTCTTTGTCTCCCCCTCGCCATGCACACTAGATAATTCGGTTATATTGTAGACTTCCAGGTATCTCTTCAGAGGAGAACAGATATGCATGATTTAAATTACAACTAGCTGAACCTGGCTTTGCTATTGCTAGATTTCAGAATATATATAGATTAAATGAACATAATTGAAAGTTTGATATCATTTATTGTATATATTTAAAATTGGATATATAAGGCAGTGTTTGTACATGTGTTTAAATGTGTGTGTATCGATTTACTTGATCACTTGAATTTCCAATGAAATATATTTGCAGAAATGTGTGGTCAGCATCCGTAAATGGAAACAAAGAGCCTGCTGTATGGTATATTTGTCCTTGAATGTTGGCATATAATTCTGAGTTATTATATTCATTGCACCAAACAAAGTCATTTGAATACATGTGTTATAATTCCGTATGTTATTCAAAAAATACTTCGATTGTGTTGTAGTACCAGCGACCAATGAGAAGAACAATGACTCAAGTGGTGCCTTCAATGGTGGCGATTTAACTTTACCATTTAAACAACACAACCCAGGTACTTCATTCTTGAATTTTAATGCCTTGAAATTTGTGCAAACTTTATTCATACTTTGAACAACCACAACTGGATGCAAGCTATATTCAATTTCGAATTATATTGAAATGCAATATGATCAAGTTTTACCAATTGATTTAATCGATTCATTTGCATGCATAATCGACTATTGCCACATTGTTCATTTAGATCTAATGCAGCAAAATCATCACAATTAATATTGAACATTAAAGAAACTTACAAAACATTAAAAAATTGAACATTACGGAACTTCACAAAATTGAACAACAGCACTTGAGCTTACTTCTACACATGCACGACAACATTTCTTACCTTGTGATCTTCAATGTTCTATATTATTTTTCAATGTGATTACAATAAATTAAAAGTTCTTTCATACTCATAGTAAATGACTAACATTAAAAAAATAAACTGATTTCAGACTCGTAATAGATGGCTGAGTTTCCAATACGTGATAAAAAATATCAAAAATGCACTGCTCTTAGTTTCGATGTTAGTTAAATAGTTGACACCCACAATTCAATATGCTGCATCATTCTAAATATTGTTTCTGAAAGCTTTTCTTCTATCCTTAGATTTGACATCAAAACGTTAAATTGCTGGAGATGGGCATTTCAAACAATACCGAAATTCCCTATCTCTCTCTTAACATCTTATTCTTTTGTGTGGAAGTTTTTGTATAAGAATTCGATCATGAAAAGAAACGAATAAAAACAGAAAAAGTGGTTTTTATATGCTGTGCAGAGACAAACATAGTTACAGCTAGAGGCATTCTGACTAATACATTCTTGAAGAAAGTTGACAGAAACCTTTCTTATTCTGGAACTGCTTCGTTTGGCAGCTCATTGTGGGCCATTTGAAAAGTGTCTTATCAATAGTTTATTTTAAAAATGTAAAATTATTTATTAAAAATCTTTCTAAAAGTCATAAGCAAAAATAAAGCCATAAATGAATTTAAGGCCAAATGAAAATTTCAAAGGCCTATGGTTTTGAAAAAAGACAATTTCCAGAATTTGGCCTATGTGGCAACCCTGCCTTTGTTCCCAAGGTCTATGGGATGCTGAAAAACAACCCTGTTTACAAAATCAACCCTGTGTTAGGAGTTGTGCCAAGCATTTTACAGTAAAAGTTTAACTAACCGGCATGCTCGGGAAACGCCAATTTCCGGATACCTGATAAGTCCGGATAGTTGAGTGTGACGGGAAAAATGGGGGGTAGATTGTAGCCTTTTTTTTTCTTTTTCTCTTGGATATTTTCGGCCAAATAATGTGTTTCTATTATTTTGAAATGTGCATTAAATATAATTTTTATGAATACTTCTGTATCTTCCATAACATTGTATTTATAAAACATATTATGAAGATTTTAATTTAACATTGATGATTTAAAAATATATATATGATCTGTAGCCGAATATTTACTGTAAATATATAGATTGTAAAAATATAAACATGTAAAAATAGCAGACCAAACTGAAAAATATTTTACTCAGCAAGCATAATAAAACCCTTTTAAGTGATCATAAACAAATCCCAGATTGAATATCAAAATTAATTATCTTTTAATAGATCACAAGGGTTATTGCGCAATACGCGCACCTCCAATTCTCCTGTACTTGATATTACGTAATCGGAATCAACATCTGCTGGTATTTGGAGTGTAAATAAATAAAGGAAAAGAAAGAGACTAAGGCCCGGTAAACACCAGCCAATTCATGTCGTTGAAGCTATAAAAATAATAGTAACCCCATTCCCCCTGTGGAGCCACAAAGGGGGTACGTGGATTACTATTGTTATATTTTACTGCTCAACGACACAAATTGGCTGATGTGCACCGGGCCTTACCAATCTGGAGTACACCCCATGAGCTTTTTTTTTTGCCAATTCTGTCTTTTTGTCAAAAGATGAGGACCTTTTATTTTTGGGGGGTTCTCACTTTTGCTTTTGAAACCCCCCATAAAACAAGTCTGCGTACGTCACAGTACTGTATATTGCTTCTTTTTTTGCCCCCCTGTGTGGAGCGCACGTTGCATTCCAGAATTGTCTGTGTGAATGGAACGGTGCGGGCGTGCTAAATTTTGGATCCCGGATGTAAAATTTTTAGAAAAAGTTGATTAGTTGAGCTTTCCGGATACTTGAATGCCGGATAATCGAGAATTTACTGTATCTACCATCGCCAACGGTAGCCAAACATTAAAATATTATTAGGCCCCTGACTTTCTTTCTAATGGTCCAATCGAAGATTTCAGTAGGTTTAAAAATTCCCCGGACAGGACGGATCATTTTGCAGAAAAAACGAGCGTAAATCGGTCAAGTAGTTTTTGAGTCTATAGCAAACAACACATACAAACATTGCCTTTTATATATATATAGATTATCACTTTAGTTGATTTATTATTAGTTCTGATTTCTTAAGGGCGTAAAATTCAATAATCTTATTCACTGACAAGGAATTAGTAAAAACTGGGAATTGATCAAATTAAACTTGACTTTTTAAATCTAAGAAATGCTTTGCTGATCATTTTCTGGACTAACTTCACCGATATATTCTTTAAGTATTCATATTCTTTATTCATTTATTATGTAAAGGTACCTTTTAAAGTTTCTATTTTCTTAATAGAATTTTTTTTTCATTCATTTGAAACAAAATAGTAATCAGATGTAAAATTCTCTTCACGGAATCAAATTTTTTATGCACAATCATCTTTTAATGTTCATGAGAAGATTTGTTTTTCAGAATTCCTTTAAACTATCATGCTTCAAAATCAGTTGGTTAGTTTGCTGTTATATAATTGCATTAAATTTGAGATAAAATGCTTGAAGTGAAATGCATATGTTTATTCACAAACAATGCATTTTCCAGGAGTTGAAACACCTTTTTGGTCTTTATGTGTTTTGTGTTGTTCTGTGCCAGTTAAAATGTGTTATGTGTTTGCTGGTCATTTTTTTTGTTTGTTAGTCTTGTGTTGTCAATTTTCTGTGTTAATTTATTGCTTTATATTTATGTATAAATTTATTAAAATATAATTTCTTGGACTCATGAGTCTTAAAAGTGCACGTCCTATGAATTGCTTAAATTACATGTTTTATAATGTGCTAATTTGTATTTTAAAATTCTCAAAAATGCTTATTTTGTACAATTCCTTCTGATGCAATATGCCATTTCAGAGTGAAAATATTTATTGGAAATAAATTAATTCCACTTTATTTATACACTTTTTATATAATGTATGAATTGTACCATATGGATGAAATTTAAAAAATGTCTTCAAGACACATGGTAACAAATAACATTGGTTTGTAAGAATGAGTGTGTGCTTGTATAAATGGTTTAAAATTACTGTGGTCCATCTTAAACTGTGGAATAAAAATTGTATTCTTAATGTAATGAAATATGGATTTTTGTATGCTGTTAAATCAACTTGTAAAGCTCTAGCAAATTGCTCAAGAAATATAGTTCCCAAAATTTCCTCATATTTCATGTGTATTATTCTCTAATGAATTTTCATGGCAGATAATTCTGAAAATTGTTAAAGATAACTGTGATATCATGCTGCAAGCTGAAATTTTACTCTTATAATATCAATAATATATTAGATTTAAAATTTATGGGATGAATACTCCTCATTAAGATGCTTATTTTTCAAAAGTAATTTTAAGTATTTGGCATTAAGTATGAAGCTTTATAACAATACCTTTTTATCCATCTTGTTTCCTTGAAACTTAGCCAGTCTGAGCCAAAAGAATGTTGTATCAGTTTTGTGTATCATTCTAAATATGTGGTATAGGCAACAGATTTTGTAATGTCAAGCCGCTATCAAATAATCAGGAATATTTTTGAGCTGGCAGTCCATTCCTGAAACTTTCAATGAGAAGGACCATGGCTTGATTCAATGTGTACCAGTTCCACATTTGCAGAATTTCCAACACAATCAAAACTTTAACCTATGATTCTCAAGTTCTGATTCTGTTACTAATTGGATCTTTCCAGTGCTAACAGAAATAAGATTTTGTTAATTCTTTTTTCTTAATCGAACAACAATACTTTCCTTGCCTATAAATGAATAAGTTGTTGTTCCTCATATGTAGTACTTTTATTTTGGCAAAATTTAAATTTGTTTTATTTAGCATACGGATAGAAGTAGGATGCTGATATGGAAAGTTTAAAGAAAAAAACCTTCAATAAATGGCCTTCTTATACATTATCTGATTTTCTTTACCTTAATTTTTCTCTAAATTTATAAATTTTTAAAGTGCATAGTTACACTTTTTTTACTGCTATTTTTAACCTATTCCATGCTGCTGCTATCAAAGTCATCATAAGTCTGCGAAATTACTGTAGTCCATAGAAATATTTTCATGTTGCAACTTTCAGAAAGACTAATGTAATTTTTTTGTAATGGAGTTAATTCATGCTCATCGAATATATGTATGCTTCGTCAGTTACATGAATGGACTCCATTATAAAAGTTTGCTATCTTGATTCAACGAGAGTGTTAAATACCAATTGCACACGCATATGGTGTGGGATATGTGCATCATAAACTTTTGGAAGTGAGAGTCTAGGATGTCAAACAATTTATTCATCATTTTTCAATTTTCCCATTTAATCAATAGTTTTCCATAATTTAGGTTTAATTACCACTTGACAGGAAGTGATGATGGCACATAGGAGAAGAAAGAAAGAGGGAAAAAATGCATCTTAGTTATTAAGGCCAGAATTCAGGGGGGGGGGGGAAGCATAAGAAGAACAATTATTGCCCAAAGGAATCCTGGAAATAATTCACTATACATCTACTTTACTTCAATGAGAGAAAGTGATTCAACAAGATTTGTCTTGACTACTTCCATTTATTGTTTGTTTTAAAGCAGTAGCAACACAAAGGAGAGAAAATAAATTGAACATAATTTAGCTTTAACTAGCAGCTTGCAGTGAAAGGTCATATCACTTATTTGAGATATAAGTTCTATGAAGGTGGAGTGCAATAGTTCAATCAACTTTATAATGTTATTTCTACAAAAACATCTGTAGTGTAATTTAAATTTGAAAGAAAGTTAACTCCTTAGTCAAAAGAACATCCATCTCGTCTTTCTCTAACTTAATCTTGAAAGTGAAAGAAGTAAATTTTTTATTTAATGGCTTAATGATAGATTTATTAGAATCCAAAATGAGAAGATATTCTTCTTTGATTTATAACTCCAATTTGGAGTATAGAATGAGTTGATCTTTTGACAGAAAGGATTAAAAATGCCAGATATGATTGAATCAGAAAGTATTCAAGTAATGTATCGCATGTATGCAAGTTTTTATCATTCTGTTATTAGCTGTAGTATTAATTTCCTTTTGCTTTTAATAGTTTTTCTGTGCATCTTAAGTCATTTCCCTTCTTTCTCTTTTCATCTATTTTTTATCAAAAATTTTCTCTAAATATTTTTAACATGCAGTCATCTAAAATTTTCATTACAGTCCATTAAATGTGATAGTACTATAACCATTATGTTATACATTTGTTTGGGGTATTGTGTGATCTTCGAAATATTGCTAAAACCCAAGGCTAACATCACCACTAGTTTTTTTATAAAGAATATCTTGTATAATTTTTGGAGTTCATTTAATGATTCAACTGCAAATTGAATAATAATGTTTTGTGGTATGTTATCAAAAATATGATACAAATTTGGTCTAGTGTTATTTTAAAAAGAAATGCTATCAAACTGTTGTTGATGAACCTTGCCAGAATTGCATTTCTTTCACTATTGTGTTGTCCCAACACAGATTTCATGAAAATTTACACTAAGTGCAAATGTTCACATCTCCTTTGTTAATTATAGAAGCACTGGAAAGGTACAAAAGTTGCATTGATATATTAAATTTGTTTGTTCTTGGGCAAATAAATGTGTTGTGCTCTTTTTCATCATGATACATATTGCAATAATTATCCCAATTTATAAAATGTTGGTTCTGTTATTTAAAAAAAAAAAAAAACTTTTAGTGCACCACTCCCCTTACCTCTCAAAAAAAATTGCTATTGTAATGTAATGTATGTAATCCATTGATGTTTGTAAAATGGTATTGTTACAAAAGCTTCTAATGAAATTATTAATTCCTTTACATTTTAAGGGATTTTATAGTTTTACTTTTAACTTGTGGTAAAACAAAGAAATTCTTTATTTTTTAGTGAAGAATGATACTCATACATTGTTTGTGTGAATTTAATGCATACATGTTAAATCTACTTTCTTTGAGTGTAAATCAAAGAAAAAATTTGAAACTTACTAAATAAAATACCAATTTGATAATCTTGGAAAATGTATGACAATATACTTATCTATTTATGTTGCTAGGGGGAAAGTTGCATATCTTCTCAACATATGTGCACTGAAACCAGAATTTCCCTTTAAGCCTCTGTTGAGTTTGGGAAAGATTAAAATGATTTTAAGTCATCTTTGCTGATTGAAATAGAACAAACTGTAAGGTGTTATTTTACTTTTTCATATACCTTGACTCCTATAAATATTTATTCCTGTTTGCTATCAGTATTTGCAAGTCTTTTCAAGTTAAAAGATAAATTTCTATAAATCTTGATAGCTCTCGCTCCATGTTAAAATAATCGTTGTGTCTAAAGATGTAGGGGACAGCGTATTAAAGTCTTAACTGCAGTTTTTTTTGTAACCAAAAGATTTTTTTGTTTTGTTTTGTAAAATTAAATTTACTATCTTCTGGAAGAATTAATTTTTATCTTTTTAAAACATGAATTTTTCATTTCCTTGTCTGGAAATGCTTTGTAGCATTGTCTCTCTCTCTAAAAGAATTTTTTTTAAACTACAGGAACATTTTTTAAGATAATAATGTTTTATGTAAATTTTAAATTCTTCTTTGATTAACTACTCAAAGGAAAAACTGAAAAATTTAAAATGCTGTGTTTGAATTTTTGTATATGTTGTGTATATGAGTGAGAATCAGAGTTGTGTGTATATTTTGTTTTAAAAATATTGAATTTTATTCAAGAAAAAATTTTATTTTGTGCTTGTCATTATGAATTTTCATTTTGTGATAAGCTTCTTTTCACCAGTACTACTAAGAATTTAATATTTGTATGATTTTGCAAATGCATTCCTTATTAGTGCTTATTATTATGTAGTTACATTTTTGCTAGGAGCCACACTTAGAATATTCAGTGTAGAGCAAGAAAGCACAATATGAAAACTTAATGAAAAATTGAATTGTAAATGAAATCAGTATTTATTTAATAACATCTTTTACAATATAAAATAATATAACCATTCAATTATTTCTTTAGCATATCAGAATTATAGTAAGATTTTCAAATTTTTAATCATGTGGTGAATATATTTATCATGATCTTCATAATACCTAAGTGTGTGTGCCAAACTTCTCATAGCTTTATTTGCTTTAAAATAATTTTTCTTTTGTTTGAAATTCCTTCTCTTGTTTAAAAAGAAATGAAAAATTAAATTTATGGAATCCAATTATGCTTGTAGTTATTACAGTATCTTGCTTAATATATATTTTTTTTTACAAGTGATGTTTATATCTTGAAGTAAATTTTGTATTCAGTTGCAGTATGTTTGAAATGAAATTATTAATTCTTTTTATGTTTTGTTTTTTAAAATAAGAAGTGTAATTTCTGCATAAAACTTCTTTGTAACTATTGTCGAGTCTTATATGGCATATTAATTTGCAATTGTCATGATTGTTTGAATGGGCATTATGATTTTTATTTTGAATGTAAATAAACAAATATGTATAAGTATTCTTATAAAAAAATAACAGTTTCCATCTGGCAACTAAAGAAAACTATGTTTTTTTTTTAATTGTACATTTTTCTCTGCATGCTGATCTGTGAACGCTAAATTTCTTGTAATGTATTTGTGTCTGAAATCTGTACAATTTTACCACTTATCTGCAGTTTTATTAGAATGATAGATTTTTGGGTTTTGGTCTCTTAGGATTAGTAAGTGAGGTAAGGCAAACTGTACTAACTCATCAAATAGAAAACCTTTTCATTTATTACTTTGTCAGGTACAGCTACTCAAAATCCTTACTCCCTTTCTGATAATGAAAGTCATATTTGAAATGAGTATCTTAGTTTCTAAGTAAGTCTCAAATTTTATTGTTCATGGCTGAAGAAATTTTATTGGTCTAATCTTATTGTATTTTTAATAGAAAATAAAACAAAATGAATTGAATTACTGATTATTGGGAAGGGGAAAAAAATTCCTTTTCCCAATTGTATTGCTAGATAGAAACTAAGAAACTCATTAATATATTTGTGTTGATATTTCATTGCTAGTAAAAATGAATATGTCTTATAGTACAAGTGAGCCTTGCCATGATATAAGTGTAATGATTATTATATTTTAAATCAACTATGCAATTGTGGTTTAACAGGCTATGTAAACTAGTTTCCATGATCTGTTTAGGTCTCTCAAATGCATTTCAGAATGTGTACAAGTCAGATGAAAAGTGTGGTTCTTTATGTTAATGTCTTTCAGAATTTTTCTGTACATATGTTTCATGTACCTAATATTATTGTTTCTGTTCCATTTTCCTAAATAAAGTTTATTTCATTTAATGTGGAACTTTTATTTCAGACTGTTCCATATACATATAAATTGGCTATAACGAAGAGAGCTGTCTGATATATAATCAATATTCGTTTTTATTGCTAATATGTTCATTCTTTACTAGTCTCAAAGTATTTATCTTCATATTAATGGTTAAGTATCTTAGTCTTACTCCAGAAAATGTCAGCCTATTCATATTAAAGCTAATTCTCTCAAATATGCAACTTTATTTTATGAGATGCTTCTTACACCGTTTTCAAAAAATTTCAGAACAGAAAAGGAATTGTTATTTATTCATTTTATTCAAGCTTTGACAACTTGCTACATAGAAACATTGATTAACATAATGAAAACATAAAGTATCACTGCCTGTTTTGTTGTTTGCAAATGTATGTTCTTGGTATTAATTTGCTACTCTTTAAATCTTGATAGTTTGGTATTTTTTCTGATATTAGCTTTCACTACTTTTCATTGAGGAGCTTTGATTCTTTTTCTAATAGAAGCTCAAAAGAATGGTTATGTCAAAGAATTATGGTGCAGGTCGATATATTTAAATAATTAACCTTTTAAACATGTTCCTCAAAAAGTTGCCCTGTTATTGAGGTACCTTGCTTGATAATTGCTGAGAAACAACTGTCTGTAAAATTGTGTTTCCATCTATCGCATTATTATAGAAAAATCAGTCCAGAAAGTGTTGTAGGGCAAGGTATCTGATTTGTATAAGAAGCAGTGCACACAAAATTTTTATTATTTCCTAATTTCAGGAAGTAAAGTTTGAAGAAAAAATTATGTTGGTTTCTGATGTTAATGCTATAGATGTTCATATTTTATGGCAAATATTTGTGTGCAGAATGTGTGTAAGGCATTTGAGTGTGTACTATCATAATCGAGCAGTTGGGAGTTTTGTGGTGGGACTAAGTATTACTTGGATTACCACTAGTGGCGGCTTGTCCATAGGAGCTGCATTCCCCCCTGAAATTATTTTAAAATATTGTATTTTTGTTTTTATTCTCATTGGCTTACTTTTCCACTTTGAGAATTCAGTGATCAACGAAAATGGCAAAAAAGTATTAAAAAATGTAAAAGGGAGACACAGAAAATCAATTAAGAAAGAGACAGACAGAGCTGCAAAAAGTTTTGCCCCCCTCCTCAGGATCCAAAATTAACGCAATGATCAACATAAAGCGGGAGAAAAGAAACCCTTTCTTCTACTTGAAATTGCATTCATTTGAGTGCATTTTCCCCAGCTCACTATTGGCGCGACTTCCTCGTTTGGCTTTTTTTCGCTTTTTTTTCGAAGTAGTTAAGTAGGTTTTTTTAAATCCAATTCTGGAGGAGTTGTAATTTTTTGCTTCTTTTTTTTTCGGGTGCTGATTACGATTCTGAGGTTTGCCACCAATAATTTTTGTTGGAAAAAAATTGCCCAGTTTTTTTTTATTTTTTAATTACAACTCAAAAACTATCAATTTTTAGTATTATCATCATTATAAAAAAAATCAGCACAAAATTAACTACAACTTAGGTCTATACAACTTTTGCAGCACTGCTCGTTTCTGAGCTGACGAACCGTCACTGGTTACCACATCGGTTAGCATGTCAAAGAGTGCTAGCTCGTCTTTAAAAAGAAAAGCTTAAATGTGAAACTGCCCCACTGGAGGTTGTGGAAGGATCTCTACTACACCACAAATGGATAGATAAATGCCCCTATCAGCGAAAGGAATAAATATCTTG
Organism: Araneus ventricosus; assembly: GCA_013235015.1. Classification (NCBI taxonomy): domain Eukaryota; kingdom Metazoa; phylum Arthropoda; class Arachnida; order Araneae; family Araneidae; genus Araneus; species Araneus ventricosus. Next base: position 7,350,189 of record BGPR01000001.1, read on the forward strand.
GCCTATATAGTCGCAAGCACTACTGTCTCTGTTATCGTCCCCCCCTCCCCGAACCGATTCTCGGCGATTAAATCATGTTAGCTTATACACACGGATGCAGTTATACTGCAAGCACACCATTGCATGGAAGGTAACGTTGATATAATCATATTCTGTAGGATCATCAACAGTGGACACCAGTTGTTGTGGAGAAATAAAGGAATGCATCACCATCATAAGAATACCTATCTGAAGGTGATCGTTATGGGCGGAAATAGAGTTTTTATACACCGTTGTGGGATAATTCTTCACATCATTGACATAGGTTTATTTCCCCGAGATTTTCATGGGCCATATTCTTTTCCGTGTTTTAGTAGGTCTACACTTCTTGCTCACGAATAGCAATGTAAGGCCACATATGGGACAGTTGGAGTGTCCAAGTTACTTCAGAGAGAAGATGCAGAATTCGTGACATAGAGGATTCTGTGTTTTGTGCAGATTTGCTAAATATTGCCCTTGCACCATTAAAATAAATTCTTCCCATAGAGGATGCTTGAAGGTACTCAGCAGATGCGTTTAAAGAAATTGCCCACGTTGAACTGTGCTGGAACTCAAAATCGCCTTCAAAGACTAATGGTGCAAAATCCCCCCCAGTCATCTTGAAAAATAGCTGCTGTAAAAAAGAATGTAAAAGAAAAATACCGGGTGTTTTTTATACTTTGTATAAACCTCATCTCGGTGGCGAATCCAGGGGTGGTGGTGCCATGGGACTGCAGTCTCCTCCCCCCCCCCACCCACCCCCCCGAGAGCTAAATCCAAATTCTTGATTTTATTTGAAATCACTACAACTGTTTGTTCTTAATCTCCCTTTTAAAAAAATGTGACAACATTTCTTCCTGGCTCTACAGGCTTCGAAATTTTTTGCAGTTGTTCCCGTCGGATTTGTATGTTGACGCGGTCGAAAACATTTTGTAGCTAGTTATTTGTGTTTTTTATTAAATTATTGAAAGTATTGTAGTGTTTTTTATGATTCTTATTGTCAGGTCAGTAAAATTTTTTCAAGTTCAAGTGCTTTGGTTTATGTAAGCCATGAGGCCTGACATTCGTCACGACGATACAAAATGTTTATGACTTCAGATTCAAATCCTGGATTCACCACTGCCTCATCTTATACCTAATAGAATCAGCGAGAGTGATCTTCCCTAGACTCTCACATACTCCCCTCGCACGAAAATTGTGGACCTTGAGCAAGGCCAGGACCACCACAAGTACTCGGATTTTTATTGCCCTCGGAATCTGAGACCGGAATAAGGTGGAAGGGTGACAACACGAGCAGGATTCACTCCCCCATGTGACTTTCACGTATAGTGACACAATATAGCGCGTTTTCTGCTTTATAATATGAAAAAACCGAGTATGCCATTTTCACTGCTTTTTTCGACCTGTTGAAGCCAAAATTAGATACAGCTCCAATTTTGGTTGCAAGACCTCATACCAAATTTCATTTATATAAGTTGTTGCATTTCTGAGTTATCACATTCACATATCCGCGAATATACAGACCAAAAGGCGGTCAATCGGCTGACGGATTTAGTCCAAAATTTGATACAGAACTACAATTCTGTCCATCTATTCACATACTAACTGAATCAGTTATGATTCAGTTGCTTTTAGGATGCTAGATTTTTTTTTATCTTGACGAGATAAGTGAATAATTTGATTAAAAACTAAAGGAAGGAAAAATAACTTTTTGTAAAATACTTTTTATTGCAAGGTGATAGGTCTTCTGTCTATATTTCTTTGAAGTGAAAAAATTAATATCCTGCCCCTCTCTCCCAACGGTTAAGCTGGTTATTATTTGACAGAGAACTGATATTTATCAAACAAATTGGATAGTCTCTGCAAGGTCTTTATGGATGAATTTAAAAATCCAGAGTCACAAATAATTAAAGTAGCACGAAATTTGTTCCAAAAAATAAGAAGGTCAAAGTATTTCAGAGTTCTGCTAGGAAAAGTGTTCTGAATACTTTTATTGGAATTAAAGATGAAAATCCTAATGCAAGTATAAAATCTATTGTTGACAGGGCAGTCGAACTGATTGGAGTATCAACAGGTACACTGTTAGGATCGAAAAAGAAGTGATGCGTGGTATTCTTCAGGCTTCTGGGGATAAAACGGCCAAATGCTGTTGGCATAAGAATTTGCCGGAATAATTACGCAGTTTTACTCTTCAAAGCATCGGAAAAAGAGAGCATTCATTTTACAAAAGAAATGAGGTCTCCACAGTAAAATAAACTCTTAAGTGACTCAAACGGATATTTTTCAGCAGAAAATAAGTGAAAGGACATTATGCCGTCTTTTAAATGACATATGATTTTCATTTAAGAAAGGAAAGAGACAATCTGCTTTAATTAAAAGAGATATTATAGTATGGCGAAGAAAATACTTGAGAGCCATAAAACTATATAAAGTCCAGAAGAAAATGATATATTATTTGGACAAGACATGCGTTATCGCCGGTATATCCACCACAAAAGTGTGGCAAGATGAAACCATAACGTCATGTAACGATGCTCGGCGTGAAGATTTCTCCACAGGATTGAAAGGAGGTAAAAAGGTAAAGGAGGCAGGATAATTATAACACATGCTGGCAGTGAAAGAAGTTTTGTGACTGATGCTGCTGATATATTTTGCAGCGAAAAAACAGAAAAAGATTACAATGAAGAAATGGATAGTAACCATTTTGAATCATGGTTTAAGTCAAAATTAGAGCCCAACAGCATAATTGTAATGGATAGTGCTGCGTACCATTCCATCAAATAAAAATCCTGTGTCAAAATAATATTCCTGGGTGGAAAAACTACCCACCCAGTCTTGGAGAAAAAAGATATTCAAGAATGGCTGACAAACAAAAACGTTCCTTGGGGAAGCAATCTGTTGGATTATTACAAATCCTGTCGACAGTTATGCATATATTTGGTGAGTACTGGATTGAACAGGAGTGGCCTTAGAGTCTGCCCGACGGGGGGGGGGGGGGAGTGCATGAAATTGATCTCAAATTTTCTCCAGATCTTTATTTATCTACAAGTTGAATACCCCGTTGCATGAACGGGGTACAAAAATTTTGGATAGTACACAAGAAAGCGAATTTCATGCTAATCAATCTTTAATATTTTTAATGTATAGGTATATTGATGTGGATGGTATATATATACATAGAGATAATATATATATATAGAGAGAGATTTTTCAAGCTACTTTTAATCAGAGGCGGCGCCAGAAATTTTCCAATGGGGGGGGGCAAGCAAAGTTTTTCTAATTTAGTAACTTCAAAATAACGGATAATAATTAATTTTATATTTAATTAGAGGTAATTAGTACTAATTAGCGAATTTGATTATAGTAATTAATTATTTGGAACATTTAGCTATTTGTATAATGTCGATGTAGTAAGAATTGTCTGACTGAACGACAAGCAATAATAGAAAATGAAGAATTATGATCATAAATCTCTTGGGAAATAAAATGTACCGCACTGATATTGGAAAAAATTTGCAGACTATTATTTAAATCTCATAACAAAATAAAATATTACCCGAAAACAAGTGAAAAATAATTATTAGCAAATTTTAAACCTATAAATGCATATCTTCATATCTCTAATAATAATAAAGGAGAATGTGTGTGTGTGTGTATATATATATATATATATTGGTTCTCTACAGGGCAAACCGCTGGACCTAAAGCAACGAAATTCGGCACAAACCTACTTTGGAGGGTGAGAATGTGCACCTCGGAGCCTTTTTTCAAATTTTATTTAGAATTTTAATTAATTAAAAATTGAGCGAAATTTTGGAGTTTTCCATTAATAACTGCCGAAAATATTACAGCACGAAAATCATTTTTACGCCATCTGAAAGTTCAAAAAATTACCTTTCCAATGATTTCAATTAAGTTGCCGTACAAGTTTTCCTCTAATTTTAATAAATTTTTAAAAATGTTTTTGTCATATTTTACAACAATACTTTTAAATGTTGCAACGCAATTCAAACCGTTTTCATTGTTTAAACAAATATTTAATTGTGTGTCGCTCTTTCATTGTTGAAAGATGAGGCAATATTCCTAATACATTTTGCTTTCATATTTTATTTCATGAAAATTTTTGTGGAATCTGTAAACCTAGCTCTCTGAGATATTACGAATGTTAAGAAATATATCCATTAACCTGAATGATTATGGTTGCTATCTTTTAATTCTTTTTGGCATGTTTTAATCCAGCTATAATGCCGCTAGTCATAGAATGTGATGTGCCATTTTAATGTTGAAATCAAATGCAGATTTTATAAGAGGAATAAGAATTTTCGAAATATATTGCAAAATAAAACTTTGGCAGAGTCCCTCAGCCTCTACAACCGCAAATTCGCCACTTTATTTCACCAAGTTGCAAGTTATTAGCTACTGATATTATGGGCGAACAGTCTGTCACCGAATGCGGCTAGTCTATATACTTAAAATAATTTGAAAAACCAAAGGACCAATCCTCAGCCCTAACTAATGGACTGATTTTGACGATATTTATTTCATCTCAAAGCTTATTATCCCTATATTTGCCATCAAAGACTGTCTATCCATCATCACCCTTCATTTTCGAGAGATATACTAAAAACACTACTTCACTGCACATTCTCAACGGGAAAAACTCTTGACAGTCCCCCCCACCAATGGATCGATTTCTCCAATTTTTATTTTAAATGAAAGCTCGCGACCCTAAATACATCTTCAATGGTTGCTTCTTCATTTTCGAGAAAAATCGAAAAAACACTATTCTCTGGTAGGGGAAATCTTGACTGTGTTCCCAGTTTCAACAACTGGACCGATTTTACCAATTCATCTCACTTTGCAAGCATAGCTAACAAATCAGAATGCTCCACGTTTATTGTGCAAGTTTAAAATATTATTTTTGATCAGTACCAGCTACCATTTGAAAATTAAAAACCTCATTTTTTAAAAATTATATCAATGAAGTTGTCGCATTTTTTCTGTAATTTTAATAAATTTGTAAAAATAGTTTTAGGCATAATTTAAAACAATACTTTTCAGTGTTGCAATCTGATTCAAACCGTTGCCAGTGTTTATGCAAATAATATTTAATTCCGCGTTTTACTTCCATTATTGGAAGCTAAGGTAATGTCCTAATTTATTTTACTTTCTTTTTTGTTTCATCAATTTTTCTGTGAAATTTGTAAACGAAGTCCTCTAAGGTAATAATTATATTTTGAAACATATTTAGTAAGCTCAATGATTATGGTTGTAGTGTTTTAATTCTCTCTATCAGCATGTTTTAATCTAGCTACAAGACATAAAATTTGTTGCGTCATTTTCAAATGCGTATTTTGCATAAGGAATAAGAAAGGTGCCAACGACGTGCAATTAGATGTTAGATGACACATGCATTTTACTTGACTCCATTAGGGACGTTCATGTAGACAATGAACAGAACAAATGCAGAGCTACTAAAAGAACACGGGTTAAGTGTCTATAACAATTTGAAGTTTAAAATTGCTTTTTTAAGGGAACTATGAAAATAAAATTATGCACATGAGATTCAACTGAATTTATATTCCCGACAAACAAGTTAATCGAAGAGGGCGGGTAGTATGTAATACACCGAAACCTCTCTGCAGTGGTCACCCACCGTTCCAAGGAAAATTGGCCTCTCTAAAAGGTTATTATGTTTGGGAGTGGGAGTATAAATATTTAAATAAGACCTAATTCGTCATTTCTGATAAATCTAATTTTAAAAATTATCCAAAGAAAAAAAGTACTTTATCCGAAAATTACTCTTTATATATATTTCTTTCTTTCCTTTTGTTTTTTTAAAAAAAGATAAAATTTGTGTCTGCTTGGGTCTTTTAGCTCTTTCGGAGGTCACCTTTTCAATTTTTTTAAATTGTAAAAATATATCTATGTAATAATCTTACTTAATTTTCCTTTATTATTCTAATATTATATATTTTAAAGTCTTGATGTATTCCAAAATCACTTTTTTTAAACTCCAGTTTCGTTTTATTTTCCGCGCTGGAGGTATATTAACGGGTCTATTCTCGTACCCCGGTTGGGTTGGGAGACGTCACTTTTTCCGCCCATTAACGACAAGTGCGATTCTCGTACCCGTTTTTCCAACCGGTTGGTATCTCGCTCGGTCGAAAAAAGGACTCCGATTTCTCGCCAGCTCTGTACCTGGGGTAGACGCTATTTGCTAGCGAGAAGTGTTGTTTCGATATCAGAACTTATCAAATTTTCGTTTAAAATGGAGGCTGCTAAGACGTTAATTGTGTTTTGAAAGGGTTTATCGGTATAAATGTAATCCATTTGACCAATCTGAAGAATTTATCAATTACTTTAGATTTTTTAAAAAGTAGTTAAATCTTTTATCGAATTTAAATAATTTAATCTAATAATTTAATACGACAATCTAAAGTAATTAAATCTTTAAAAGTAGTTAAATCTTTTACTACTCCATCAAGATAGTCAATAATGATAGTTGATAATTAGCTAAGATCAATTACATTTAAAGATTTAATTACTTAATGTTTTCTTATTAAATTAAATTAGGGTAACATTTTGACATTTTTTAACATTGAGTGTGGAATGACTTTCCTCATTCCGTATATATCATTACAATTTTTTTTTATTTGGGTTTTAATTCAAAGAAATTTGTCAAATATTTACAAAGTAATTGCAAAATTTGACAATAAAAGAATTTTTCTTGTTCCTTGATAAAGATGTAATTTTTTTAATGTTGTGAAAACTTGCTGAATTTAATAACCTTTTTTTCATGTTTTATTTTCTTATATAATTGGAAAAATAAACAAATGGTTTGTAATATTAATTTATAAGATTTATTCATGTTGAAATAATTGGCATGGAAAAAAGTTTATTACTTTTCCTCCCTCTAGAAAACTGGTAAAATTACATCAATATATTGAAAAAAAGACTCCAATTTATGTTCTATAAATGTATAATATTATTATAAATGTATATTTTGTAAAAGATAAATGGTTTAACCCCCCTTAACAATGGACTTATGAAAGCAAGATGCATTATAATGCATCTTATAAGAGCAGAAGTTAAATCTTCCCACCTCTTACCCTTGGTGTCTTTTGAAAAGATGCGATCAACTTTCCCACTTCAAATTTGTGGATATTTTTCAAAAAAATCCAACATAATTTCGAATTGGGAAGCAAATGTACGCTTCGCCATAGTTCCTTTGGCGATTCAAAACTCGAACTGAATCTGAAACCATGAAACAATGACGATCGCTTGATTTGCTGCGCGCGCAGCAGAAATACGTCACTTCCTAACGTAAAGCACGATGTTCGAAACGACCGAGGTACGAGAATCAGACCCCTTCTTTCGGTCGAGAAAAAGTCATTAACGTCCCGTAGTCGAAAGGTGAAACGCCCCCAACCCAACCGGGGTACGAGAATAGACCCGTGAATCTCTCGTTTTGACATATTTATTACTAAAAGAATATTTTAATCGTTTCCACGCGCGCACAAATTGCGAAATCAGCGACTCCTTGACGCCATGCATTTTCCCTAAAACACTTGCATAATATACTAAAAATAGCTATTATTCCCTTCACTTTGATCACGTGTCTATCTGTTAAATCCCTACCTAAGAAAAAGCAGGGATTTTCTGCTCTCTTTTGGCTTGAAAACTTCAACAAAGATGAACGTACATTCCGTCATTCTCCCATAATAAAGGGAAATTATTTAATAACTCGGCTGTTTTTTTATTTAACGACTACAACAACGAAAACATTTCAAGAGTCGGTTGGATGATTATTCCTCACGCGAAAAAAATTTAAAGATGTAAAAATTAAAAAACAAAACAACATAATGGAGAGTGACAGGAATAACAAAAAATGGCTGACCAAAATAGTTGCCTCCAAATCAACACCGGATTCTTTGTACTTTTCCTGATGTCCTGAAATCCAACTGCCAGCAATAAAATTCAGTAATGCGAAGTCAAATCCTCCGCCACATCTATTATACAAAGTGATTTAGCTGTCATCGATTCTCTACTCTAGACAAATATGCCAAATTTATCGCCTGTCTAGAGTTAAAGCGAAGCCTGAGCGTCTTCAGCGCAAAGCAAATGTTCGATGGCCAGCGTTCGGGAAAAAAGTGCTTGTGCGTTAAGAATTCATCAAAAAAAATTATTCCATCTACAAGAAGCATTTTATCTTCTACCAGTGTGCTCTCGGCTACAGATAATATCAAGGAAAGTTTATGTACAAGTACATCTTCTTCAAATGGAAAAAAAATTTGCACAACAAGTGATAAAAAATAATGTATTCATTTCACCAAGATTTGCATAATTTCAGTTTCTCTGTGTTATTGGTTTTAAAAAACTGCAGCTGATTCAAATAAAATCTACAAATCTATTCTAAAAACCAAAAAATATAATTTTGGTTTGTGCACCAAAAAATATAATTTTTATCACTGATTGTTTAATTCTTTACTTTTGATTATTAATTGATTTTAAGTTTATATTTGAAAAAATTTTTATTTGGTGTTGTTATATATTGATTTATATTTTGTGATTGATCATAAATTGATATGAAATTGCATTTGAAAAAATTTAAAGTGTTTGTGATTTGAAACTAATTTTGCAGTGTCCATATTAAATTTTGAAATTTAAGGTATTCATGTTGAATGTAAGATATTTTACAAAGAAATATTAATTTTCAAAGTTTGGGGTTATTATGTTTTTAATCATATGTTTCATTTGATATAATAATTTTTGACATTAATTAAAAAAGTGAAAGTATTCTTGTTTTGGTTTTGAAATTTATTTTGCTGATATCAATGCTATAATAAATGTGGAGGTATAAGAGGTTTTATTAAGAATAAGAAATATATATATATATATATATATATATATATATATATATATATATATACTTAAAAATTTTGAGTATTACTTTGCAAAGTTTAAGTGGCAAATTTGATTTATTCATAGATTTGATTTATTTATGCATAGTTTGTTTTTGTGCATCTCTTATATTTTGAAATGAAATCCCATGCAAATCTGAAAATAACATCTTTCGATTATTAAAAAAAAATGGCCTTAAATATTTATAAAGTAAACTTTGTTTAAAATACTTAAATTTTATAATTTACATAAATTTTAATTGCTTCATAAATTAATTTTGTTTAAAATTAGGTTTAAATGTGTTGTTGGAATATGGCAAATAATTTATATTACATGACTTAAAAAGAAAAGTAAATAAAACAAATTTTACTTTACTCAGAGAAATAAATAATGAGCAAAAGAAAAATAAATAATAACTCCAACTCCCTCCATTCTGAGGCCTCGGGAGATCAGTTTTTGTACTCTTTCGACTGCTAGAACAGTTTGTCAGTGAGTTGTGTTATTAATAAACAAAAGGAGCTTTCTCGGGAGATTTTGCGATGCGGATTAGCACAGAGTTTGACCATCAAAACCAAAAATGCTCATCTCTGCAGGCTATAAAGTTCCATCGTGTGTTTCTTCCTAAACAGAAAATTCTTCACTTTATATAAAAATAAATTAAGTCATAATTTTTAATTGCCATACTACCATCATGACACTTATAGCATTTAAATTTCACTGATTTCTGAAAAAGAAAAAAAATTGAAACAATTTATATTTTAGAATTATTTAGCAATGTTTTTTATTTGTATACATTTAGAGTTTTTACAGGTATCAAGAATTTTTACAGGAAGTATAAGAGTTTACATTTGTTCGTATTAATGTTGTTATGAAGTACATTTAAAATTATTTTCATGTTTATGATAAAGTGAAGGGAAAATTTTATAAGAATTCTATTTCAAATTTAAATTTTAATTTCTTATTTGGGCATCCCTGTAAGATACGGGTGTATGTCAGAGCCCTGGCGCACACACGCGTCTTGCGGAAGGGGGAAAATTGTAATAATCTTACTTAATTTTCCTTTATTATTCTAATATTATATATTTTAAAGTCTTAATCAGGAATGGCGCTAGAGTTTGCCCGACGGGGGGGGGGGCGATCTCCCCGACAGGGGGGACGAGTGTAATGAAATTGGTCTCAAATTTTCGCCAGATTATTATTTATCAACTACAGTTGAATACCCCGTACCAAAATTTTCCCCGACGAGATACAAAATTTTTTCCCGACAGGGGGTCCCTGGCCCCCCGGTCCCCCTCTGACGCCACCCCTGGTATAATGTATTCCAAAATGTATTTAATGTATTCCAAAATCACTTTTCTTAAACTCCAGTTTCGTTTTATTTCCCGCGCTGGAGGTATATTAAATCTCTCGTTTTGACATATTTATTACTAAAAGAATATTTTAATCGTTTCCACGCGAGCACAAATAGCGAAATCGGCGACTCCTTGACGCCATGCATTTTCCCTAAAACACTTACATAATATACTAAAAATAGCTATTATTCCCTTCACTTTGATCACGTGTCTATCTGCTAAATCCCTACCTGAGAAAAAGCAGGGATTTTCTGCTCTCTTTTGGCTTGAAAACTTCAACAAAGATGTACGTACATTCCGTCACTCTCCCATAATAAAGGGAAATTAGTTAATAACTTGGCCTGTTTTTATCTAACGACTACAACAACGGAAAATTTTCATCTATATGATTGTTTCGTCGGTAGTTGTTTCGGAAAGGCAATAATATCGTCTATTTTTCCTAAAGTCGTTGATCTTAAAGTTTAATTCAGTGATGGCCGCGACCATATTAACAAATTTTTTGGCAGAGTTCGAATCAGCACCTGAAAGGCACAAATGAACTCTTTAATGCCCAAACCCGGTAGAGTGCGAAATTCATTTTTCTCTTAACATTGGGAAAGAAATTATTAATTTCTATCTGATTTCCTTGAGTGTATGAATATTTTTTTCTTTCTTTTCTCCATTTTTTCTTTATAAATGTCCACGGTCGGAAAGACGAAAGGAAAGTATTTCATTGAAGTTGAACGCGCGACAAACCCGACTGCACAGAGGGGGTTTGAGTGATCGTTAATAGATTTTATTTTAAGATTATGTCTATGGACCGAAAAATTCCACGCGGAATAAAAATGGCTGTGGAGAGGAATGACCACAATGTATAGCCGCACTCTTGTGCAATACAGATACTTTAGTTTTACCTAATAATTCCGCCAAAAAGTGATCGAAACTGTCGATAGAGAAAACAAAACATAAAAATTTTCATCCGTCTTGTTGATCTCTTAGCCGACCGACTGAAAACAGTCGGCAAAATGCTACATCTGATTCACTTGTCGCCTTGTCGGTTATTCTGTCAAATGTGGTGCCAACTACTGATCGAATGGACGACAGTTTAAAAGTATATCGATCATTCTGTTGACTTAACCGTTAATCAGTTCTCAAATTAGTACACAAATCGCTTATCTCGACCGTTTATTATATAATAACTTAAAGATGGGATTAAAATTATTAGATTCCTTGATATCCTGCTCTCAACATCTCCCAAAATCGTAAAGACTTTTGCCGACGAAAGTCTTAATTTCTCGCCGCCTCTGCCTTTAATAAATGCACAAATTATGAACTTAAATACAACGTAAAGGGAAAAAAAGAATCGATCCACACAACTTTCTTTGTTTTGAGAGCGAAACGTAGGCACACACGAAGTAAAAAAAATCCAATTCTGGTTGTTGGCGAAGTGTAGCAGAAAGTAACTCCAAAAGACGCGTGGAAACATAAGCTACGTCATTCATCGATGCAGCGCCGGAAGTATAGGTTGTTCTGTATTGTCAAAATAAGCTGTCTTGGACTATAGCTATTTACGTTTCCAAGTTATCATGTTCACATGCCCACTGACAGACGAACTTGCTTTAGACAGATTTCGTCCAAAATTTGATAGAAATCAATAAATTTGGTATAATGGCCATATACCAAATTTCATCTGTTTAGTTCAATGAGTTTTTTGTGTTATCATTGTTCAAATACAGACTCCCATACATCCCAGATTTGGCATTCAGAGTGTAAGATCCCCCAAGATCAGTAGCGACCAGTAACTTTTTTCCCCACGCCATGGGTCACTGAACAGAGCAGGTGCCTCAGCGGGAAGTCCAGCTTGCCGACTACGGACATCTCGTTAAAACGCCGACAAAGACAGCCGGGAGTCTAGGCTGTCACCAGTGGACTGCTCGTTAGTGGAAGTGATTGATAGGGTCATTTAGCTCCAGCCTGAGAACCCGCTGGCGACAGGGAAAAGGACCAAAAGGTAAGGAACCAATAATGGCTTGCTGAAATAGACTCCACCTACAAAATTGACGAGGATTCGTGGAGAGGCGTTTTGACCTCACCCACAGTGGGGAGAAGATGAGGGTTAAAAAGAGAAGAGCGAAGATGGGGAAGGGGGAGAGAGATTTGGAAGAGGACAAAAACGAGAAAAGGCTCGATTTTCTTGGTGGTGAAATAGATAGACTTGGGTCGCTGAGATCTCAAGTCCGGTCGACGGAAGACCGACATCATTCTTTTAGGCCACTCTTAGAAGTGGACCTGTTTTGGTTGTGTGACAGAGTAGGCTGAAAGAAGCCAGAACTGTAATTATTTATTTCTTGGCTCTGGACCTTCCTCTCCAGAGGCCTTAGCTGTCAAACACGTTACAGCCTTAATTATTTGGTGGCAAAACGATGGAATCGAACCAGCTAGAACCGGAGAGCCTATGTTACCTTGCCGGAACCGAACCAGCTAGAACCGGAGAGCCTACGTTACCTTGCCGGAACCTTTAAGGAGCTACTCCGTCCTGCGACGAGAAGTTTGCGTCGGACCCACCTGCAATCCCGCGAAACCTTTGTCGGACCTGTCTGCATCCAAGAGCTGATTTAGCTTGCCGGAAGAACCCCGAGAAACCTGCGTCGGACCCACTTACAATCCCGCGGAGGAAACTGCGTCAACCCGGCCGGCACCCATCGGAGCCCGCGAGCGTCATCTACGCCAGCATCCCGTGGAGCTTGGAAATAAAGAGTGAGGAAACGGGAGGAAGTGGTGGCCAGCTACCGGACTCATCCGAGTGCTACAACGGGAAGCAGTGAAAGACGATACCATACCGAGATGAGCTGGATAACAGGTAACTCTTTATGTTTTACTGTCTATAGCACAAGAAGTTAGTTGTTTAAGAATTAAAATTAGATGAAGTGTAATTTAATTTTTTTGAGAAAAGGTATGGTTGCTTATACTTGGGAGAATTATGATTGTTTTTGCCGGGAAAGTAAAAACTAATTCTTTGAAAATTTACTTCTTACTGTAAAAGTATCAAAACTAATTGAAGTAGAATGTGTTAAAGTAAATCGGAACTTTAAAACATTAGTGTTAATACTTAATAGAAGTTGTAAATGCTATTGGTAAAAATTTTTACGAGACTAAAATCTGGGGAAAAGAGTCTCATGCTTGATGAAGAGTTTTCTTATTGTGTATTGAAAATAAAAATATTGCTTAACTTTATTTATTGAGTATTTGTATTTGTGTATTTTTATGTTATGATTGTCTAATGCATGCTAGTAGTATTGCGTAGGAATTAGTTCAGTAAATTAGTAGAGTAAGGTCCGGTATTACGAATTAGGGTAGAAAAATTGCAGGAATTGTATAAAGTGTTCTTTGTGTAACTGATTTATTAAGAATTTCCAAAATGAGTAATTTAACAAAATATCGAAAAAGCGAATTAATCGCATTGGCCACTGATCTTAATGTGGAATTACTCCCTAATGATACGGTAGTAAATATTCTAAAAAAAATAAAGGTTAGTCCTGACTATGATGCAGATTTCGCACTAGATGCGATCAAAGGTATCCGCGAAGAGAAAGAAATTGAAGAAAAAAGATTAGAGAGACAGGAAGCCACTAGGTTAGCTGAGGCTGCTCAGATCAGGGAATATGAGTTAGAAAAATTAAGGCTAACGCAATCTAACGACACTGAAAGTGTACGTTCCAACGCAAGTAATGGGAGTCAGAATTATAGGATCCCGTCCATAAAAAGCGTTTTGTCTCCTTTTGACCCGGAAAAATCTGATGTATCCCTGTTCTTAACAGTTTTCAAAAGACAAGCAGATAAATTAGGCATCCCTGACGAGGAATTGGTTACTCAATTAATTTCGGTTTTACCCGCTAATATGACGGAATTGATAATTAGGGACGATACAGATGACTTTGAAGTAGTCAAAAAATTTTACTGGAAAGGTTTAGATTAAGCACAGATGCTTACAGAGTAAAATACATGACACACCAAAAGGGTGTCAATTCTTTGTGGAAAGATTTAGTCTGAGTTAAACTCTTACTTTAATGGCTGGTTGGAAGGCGCGGAAGTAGACACTTTTGAAAAATTAAAAGATTTGATGATCGCGGGTCAGATTAAACGTAGAGCAAGCCCTGAGTTAAAAACACATTTTGTATACCGATGGGGAGATGAATGGTCCTTATGTCGTAGCTTCAAACTTTGATCAATACAAATTAGCCAGGAAAACGCTAAGGAAACCGCAGCAAAATAAACCGTTCGACAAACCTTCTTCTAAACGAACGAACTCGTTCCGGAACTACGGAAAAGAAAGGGAAAAAAGTCAAGAAAGGGCAAAATCAAGTAATTGCCGGCAACGCACTAAAAGCGACGAAGCCCGGGGATCAGAACGATTCGAACGCAGGAAAAAACCGGCCTGTTATTCCTGTGGATCACTATCGCATTTAAGGCCTTCGTGCCCAGAATTAAGGAAACCAGAGCAGATAAATAAATTGTCCACGAAAAGAGAATTTCATGAAGTTTTTAAACCATACCTTAAAGTAGGGAAAATCTTTGGTCGAGAGATGGAAGTGTTACGTGACACCGGAAGTAGTATGGATCCGATATCATTTAAAAATGTAAAAGAATCGGATTTAACTGGCGATTACGTGTGGGCGCGCCAAGCGTTAACTAATGAACACACATGTCTAGCTTTAGCCGAAATTGATTTGGAAATCGACAGGGTAAGATCAAAAACAAAAGCCTCAGTTTTAGATCCTAGCGTGGAAATGAAACATTATTTATTAGGAAATAAAACCCAGGAATTGATCGAGGCGATTAAGAAAAATCCCTATTCTCTGGAGTTAATAAATCTTGTTGTGACACAAAGTCAAACGAAAGTAGCTCGGACAGAAAATGAAAACGGATTTTAGACAGCAGAGAAGGAAGGGTTGTAGAAGAGGGGAGTTCAACAATAGACATTGATATGTGCGAGGAAGAGAACAGTCCTCTGAACGACGGGGAGGGGACGGAAATTCTCCCACCAGCCGAAGCGGATGACAATACTATTTTAACTAACATCACGGGAGACAGGTTTCGAGGGAAACAGATTAATGACCCCAGTTTGAAAGGTCTTTTCGACAAGGCTGGAGAAAAGAATTCCGAATTCCAGGTAGATAAAGGAGTACTGTTTAGGATTGTACCCGATAAGAAAGAAGGGATTCGTAAACAGTTAGTAATAACAGAAGAACTTAGAGAAAAGATCCTTAAGTTGTGCCATAACGAATCTGGAAGGCACGTAGGTATAACGAAAACGAAGGACAGATTATTGAGGAATTTCTTTTGGCCAAATATAATTAAAGAAACGGAGAATTATATTAGGTGCTGCGATCCGTGCCAACGCGTTGGGCACGCAGGGGAGAAAAAAAAGGCTCCGTTAAAATTAGTACCCATAATATCGGAAATATTTACAAAATTAAATTGTGATATTAGGGGACCGTTGCCAGTCAGAAAAGGGGAATAAATATCTATTTACAGTGATGTGTCTTGCCTCAAAGTACCTGGACCCGATTCCCTTAAAAGACATCAAATCAGAATCTATTGTGGAGGCGCTGATTTTGACGTTTAGTAGATTTGGGTTTCCGCGTGAAGTGTCCTGTGACCTCGGATCTTGTTCCACGAGTAACCTCACGTCCACCTTTTTGGAAAAATTTGGGATAAAGGTTAGGCACTCGTCCGTGCACCACCCCGAGAGTAACCCTATAGAAAGTTTCCACAGGACAGTAAAACGTTTATTAAAGTAATATGCCTAGAAAATGCGCGAGATTGGGAAAAGAATTTGCCGGCCGCATTACTAGGGTTGCGCACAGTAGATCATGACACTACCGGCTTTAGCCCTTCCGAATTAGTTCACGGACGCAATCTCCGAACCCCAGAACGCCTTCTTTTTGAAAAATGGACAGAACCTGAAGAAGAGAATTCATTAATAACTGAATACGTATTTGAACTCTTAAATCGATTCCAAAAATATAAAGAGCTAGCAATGGAGAAAGCGTCAGCTGAGCAAATAAAAAGGAAAACTTGGTACGATAAAAAGGCAATCTCACGAGAATTTAAAATAGGGGACCAGGTTTTGATACTAGCAACCCATAAAACAAATAAATTTGCTGTAAACTGGGTAGGACCTGGTGTGATGGATCAAAAATTGTCTGTTCCATTTATATTGTGAAAAAGTTAGATAAAAAAGAGAAATCACAAATTTATCACATAAACATGTTAAAGGCGTATTATAAACGCGCAGAACGAGTTAATTTGTTGTTAACTGATAAAAGGGACAAAGGAATAAAGGAAAATGACTTGGAAATACATTACCCAGAAACTCATTATACCGAAGTAAATTTAGGAGATAATTCAGGCAAGCGATTTAGAGGGACATGTCACGGAAGAAGACTTAAAAAAGTTGAGGAAAGTTTTAAATCAGCACCGGGAAGTATTCTCAAATGAACCAGGGAAAACCGATCTGATAGAACATGACATAGAATTGATTAGCGACAAACCAATATGCTGCAAACCTTATCAAACCTCTCCGCGTCAAAATGAAATTCTAAGGGCGGAAATTAAAAAATGTTGGATCTAGGAGTTATTGAAATCGGCGAATCAGATTGTCTCGCCAATGATTTTAGTAGAAACTCCCGGACGCGAGCCACGGCCCTGTACCGATTACCGGAAATTAAACGCTATCACGAAAACCCAATATTTCCCGCTTCCGAATATTGAAGAACGAGTTGAAAGAGTGGCTGCTGCGAATTATATTTCTGTCCTGGGCTTGACCAAAGGCTACTGGCAACTGCCCCTCACGAAAAGGGCCCGAAGATATGCTGGTTTTGCTACTAACTTTGGATGTTATATTCCTAAAATGATGCCTTTCGGATTGGTGTCGGCACCGTTCACATTCTCTAAATTTATGGCAGAATTGTTAAAAGGATGCGAGGATTTCTGTGTACCTTATCTAGACGACGTAGCTATTTTTTTAAACTCACTAGACGAACATGTAAAGCACCTAGATGTGATATTAGGGAAAATCGGAAACGCCAAACTAAAAATTAAACCCTCAAAATAGAGCTTGGGCCGTAAAACTGTCAAGTACTTCGGACATGTGGTAGGAAATGGAATCCGAAGTCCCGTGGAAGCAAAAATTCAAGCTATTGTAAATTTCCCTGCTCCGAAAACTAAAACGGAAATTAGGCGATTAGTTGGGATAATAGGGTATTATAGTCGATGTATCAAAGACTACGCGAAAATCGTAGAACCTTTGACAAACGCCCTGAGAGGGAAAAATAAAAGAGAACAGATAACTTGGACACCCGAATGTCAAAAGGCTTTCGACAAATTAAGGGTAAACTAGTTGAGAGGCCGGTTCTTCACGCGCCAGACTGTTCTAGGCAGTTTATCATTCAAGTGGACTCGTCAAATACCGGTACGGGAGTCGTATTGTGTCAAAGGGACGAAAAGGGAGAAAAACACCCTATCTTGTACCTTAGTAGAAAATTCATAAAGGCAGAATTGAACTATTGTACAACGGAGAAAATTTTGGAAGAGGACAGAAAACGAGCAAGGGCTCGTTTTTCTTTTGGTGATGACAACGAGAGACTGAGGACTGAAGTCTCGAGTCCGGTCGACGGAAGACTGCCATTTTTCATTTAGGCCACTCGTAGAAGTGGGCCTGTTTTGGTTGCGTGACAAAGTAGGCTGAAGGAAGCCAGAACTGTAACAATTATTTTCATAATTTTCTTATATTTAATCAAGAACATACACCTTACAAGAGACTATTTTCTTTCTTCGAAATTGAAGGAACACTTATCTGGAACAAAGTTCTCTTCAGACAGTGATTGGTAAACATCTGCCAAAAAGTGGCTCAATGGGCAGGACATGATTTCTACCAATCTAGGTTAAACATGCTGATCCCCAGTTCAGATAAATGCCTAAATAGATTTGGCGATTATGTGGAAAAGTGATCGGCAAGTACGCCTCTTAATTCCCTTTTGTATTTTCCGTCTATTGTTTAATAAATAATTTTTTATTACCCTTGTAATCTTTTCCTTGGATCCATCTTCATATTTGAAGTTTCTCCGTTACATCATTACATTTTTTTTGTTGCAATCCGATTCATTTTGGGGGGGGCGGGGGCATTGCAAAAGGAAATAATTTTTGCAATGCTATTTGGCATTCGAAACAGGTATTAAGCAGTTATTTAACATACTTAATATTATCTTCTATTTCGATGGTTTCAGTGATGATTTAATATTTTGTTTTATATAGTTAAATCGATCTCTCGTTATGCGTAGTGATCAGGTGAGTGCTGATTGTGTAATTTCAAATCGTTACTAAGATGATGAAGACGGTGGCATAGCGAGCAGAGATATTGATCTCACAGGTGCCAGTCTTAGGGGGCTCCATGAAGAAAAAACACCAGTGCGATTTTGAGCTAAATATGATGAAGAGGCGAAACACTTCTAACGCTCTGGGCACAATTTACCCTTGCTATACACTGGATGAAGATGGCAAATACATTGACAATCAGATATCCACACCACATCTATGAAAGAATGTTTTAGACAGGATGGATTTAGTGTGTACTAATCCCTTAATATGCAAGCTGTCTAATGGAGGAAATTCAAATTCACGATCCCAAACCTGACAGTGCCTCAGAAAATACATAAAAATCTGGGATGAGATTGGCAAAAAAGCAAAAAGACTGAAATCATATGTGAGCAAAAAATTTGTACAATAATTTATACGCAAAAGATGTTTTCAGAACATGCAGCATGATGAAAATATTACACTATAATAATTAATAACTTATTTATCATTCAGTATGTATAAATAAGAAAAAGAATATTAAATTATTATTAAATCATTCACATTAAAAGTTGACAAACAAGTTTAACATACCATCAGGGGCATCAGAAAATACAAAATTAGACATTAAAACATATTTACCACCTGTACATCACTGAGATGCAACATTCACCCAACAGAAGTCTGAGAAGAATTATATTTAATAGCCTTTTGATAAAAGTTAGCTAAAAAATAAGGACAAATAATTTCTTTTGCTTCATGCAATTGTGTAAAGTGATCTTTACACACTAAGTGCTTTTGTGTAAAGTAAGCTCTTTATAAATTATAACAATGTATCATACTGAATTCTGTTTTATTTCTTTTATTTTTATACTTTTTTGCAAAAGTAACAACACAATGGTTTTGCACCTTATAAAATGAGAGGGGGCCGAGAAATTGTACAGTTACAATGACAGATTTATTTAGCATTATTGTTATTTGAAACATTTCCTTAATTGTTAAAGAAGTGGTTTTCTTTCGTTTTTTTATTTGCGTGGCTTTTGTTGGTAACAGATCTCCATTAACATGCTTCAACCCTTGTTTTGGAGGGCTCCTATCTTTGACAGATTTTTCTTCAATAAAGGATGTGTTTGCATCCTCTGCAAGTTTATTTTCAGTAGAGGCTAAAGTTTTTACACAGTCTTCATTAGTATCTCTTTCATTACTAGCATAGTTGTTGGGACTACATTATTTCTAGAATGCCTAGGTAAATCATTGGCTATATTTTATTTTGAGAAGATTTTTTTTTATGTCTTATTCTCTGCTTTTTTGCTGCATTTGCACACAGCTTTTTAGCTGCCTCTTCTGTCAGGAGTTTTCTTTTTTTTTTTTTTAATGTAGTTTATTTGTTTTTGTTCCATTTTTTTATTATTATTTCTTCATCTTGTTTCAACTAATTTTTTTTCAACATATTCTTTCAAAAACGGAAGATATGAAAGTTTCTTTGTGTAAAAGGGGAATTTTTTGGAAGAAAAAGCAAATTTTTGCGTTGGGAAAAAACCCCCGGAATTTTGAGAGAGAGAGAAAAAAAAAAAGCGAAATTTCTCCAAAATAACGGAAATCTGCCAAAAATCGGAAGAATCTCATCCCTGAAAATTGTAAGGAACAAAAGAAAAATTATTAATACAGATAACTATTATCTTTAAGTTTTATGATACTTTCTTTAATAGCTGAAAAAGTTCCATTAACTTTATTTTGTTGGTGTTTAATACTAATTTAGTTCATTTATAGTACAATTTGTAGGAATAATTTCTTCCGCGCCCTCAATCTGTCAGGAGCGACGCCTCCTCCAGACTCTTGTTAACCCTTTCAAAGACGGTGGGAAATATACTTCCCACCTAATTCATCAATTTTTAAACATACAAGGTAGGTAGGCTATTTTAAAGTTCTCAACAAATTTTTCGATGAAAGGAAATCCTAGATGTTCCAATTTCTTATCTCGAACCGTAAAGTGTCTTGACTTTTTAATTAATAAAATTAATTAACAAAAAATGTCATCCAATAAACTAAATGAATTTTTCTTAAATTAACCTCAACCCCAAAGTTATTTTATTATACCATTACTAGAAAAAAATGGCCTTTGAAA
This sequence comes from Araneus ventricosus, assembly GCA_013235015.1. Classification (NCBI taxonomy): domain Eukaryota; kingdom Metazoa; phylum Arthropoda; class Arachnida; order Araneae; family Araneidae; genus Araneus; species Araneus ventricosus. The sequence continues at coordinate 7,370,922 of BGPR01000001.1, forward strand.
GGGTTAAACTGTATGTCGTTCCCAAGATTCCACTCTATTACTTAGCAATCTTTGCTGATGATATCACAATTATTGCAGAACATTTTAATTCAAGATCAGTTATCAAAATTATGCATTTCAGTTCCTGGCTCGTTAACTGGAGAATAAAAGTTATCCCAAATAAATGTGCATTTTTCATTTTGACCCAAAACCCACTGCCTGGGTCACTGACTACAAGCATTTAGAGTTATTACTAGACTCACAATTATTCTTTGATGTTCGCACCAAAGTTAAATCAAAAATTATTCTTCTGAATGAACTTATACTCATCAGAGCACATTAGTGATCAACCACAAGATTTCACTCTGCAAATGGGTTACAAGATCAGCCCTGCTTTACACCTCTTTCATTTAGAAATAACAGCTATAAAGTGATTAAGAAAACTGCAAATATCACAGAACTTAACATATAAGAATCTTTAATCTCCATGGTATGCAGGGCCGTACCGAGGGGGTGGCGAGATTGGCCCCCGCCAATGGCGCAGGCAGAACGGGGGCGCAAAAATGACAATTTGAAAAACTAAGTTTATGAGTTAGATTGGTACGATCTGCTGTGCAAATAAAAAAGAATTTGAGAAAAAGTCTTCAGTGGCTTACTAAACATTACGGGAGTGTCTAGTTGTTTTGTCCAGTGGTCAAGTTGCCAGCTTGTCTGGTTGTGACCAGTGGCGGATTTTGACAATACGGCGCCACATGCGATGAACGTTTGTAGTCCTCTCCGAATATTAAATGTCTTAAATTGGCCGTCGGCTTAGCACTGCCATATACACGGAATAGATTTTGAGGCCTTCTAAGGTCTTGAGGTACGAGGCGAGCGCCTCTAACACCTGTGCGAAAATCCGCCACTGGTTGTGACCCCCTTGAGTGAAAGGACCTGTGCCGTTTCTTGGAAAAAAAATATCAAGTAGCTTTATGTTACTAACTGATGAGGCAATGAGCACTTTGAATTCCTTGCTGCCGCAGGAGAAAAGTGTCCCTTCAGAAAGGCGAAAAGGGTTCTTCTTTGACCAAGGGTGTGGTTCTTGCCTAGAGATGGCAAAACAACATGCTTTTCCTTCTTTTTTTGCATCTCATTTTACAGTTGTAAAATAAATGGACAAAGGAACTCGCCGGCCTTAAGAATCTTTTTTTGAACCTCTAAAACGCTGATAAGAGAGGGCAAAAAATTCACGTAATTAGATTATTTAAATCTCAAAGTAAAAGGGGAATCGCGCTTTTTTCTTAGAGTTTTGTGTTTTAGGGTGGAGGACTTATTTTATCTTGTTTACTATATTGTAGGAAGGATAAAGGGACCTTGTTCTTATTGGACGAGTGGTCCTTTGGTGTTTCGTTAGTGGCAAATAATACGAAGAAAATGTTGCTTTTCTGTTTTTGTTTCATCAGAGAGTGCGCGCATAAAGGAATACTTGGACATTTTCATTCTTTTCTAAGGAGATAAATTAGTTTTAAAGAGGTGACCTCAAATTATTTATGTATTTTTAAATTGCTTTTGTTGTATTAAATACTAGCCACCTTCTACTGCTAGCTGACTCGCCAATTCTATTAATTATATATTATTTATGCCCAACCAATTTTAAAAACATCTATTTATTTAATTTTTCGCAAGCTAATTTGAACTAAAGTTTAAGGCAATATGTTTTGCATCTAATAAAATTAATGACTTTCATTTTTACATTCTATTGTTAAAAAAGTCTTAGGCAGAATGTCTCTTTAATATCATTAAATTCAATAAAAATTAAATTTTATTTCAATTTGCATAATTCAGATTTAAATTACATTTATTACACTTTATTTATCTGACTATAACTTGAATGTTTTACCTAATTATTACATATAAATAAATGGTACGGTTTCGATTGAAGATTATCTGCCCTAAGTGAAAAAATGAATTTTAGATCATTATATATTATTATTTCTATCAAAATAATATAGTAAATCTATTTAAAAAGTAGATTTATTTCAAGTAGCAAAGAATTAACAAAAAATTAGACTAAAAAAGTTAGAAAAGCAACGAAAATGCCAGCATTTCATTACAACAAACGAAGATTTTATATTGTAATAATCGAAATAAATTTTTATACCACGTTTTTTAACATAAGAGAAACATAAAATTAAGTATTAAGGGAAATATTAAATTAAAGATTTTATGAATCAGTGAAATTGGTTTGAATCCAGCATTGTTGTAAATTATACATAAAAATATTTTTTTAAATAAATTGTCAAATTCAAGAAAAATTACACAACTAGACGGTTATCATTTGAAAGATAAATCTTTTTTGAAATATAAGACGGTGTAGAAATTATTTTTAAATGATAATACTTCCGGCTATTATCGCTGAACTCCCCACCCCCAATTTCTTTCTTAAGTTTTAATTAATTAAAGTTTTATAAAACTCACTGAGGTGTGTTTTGCCACCCTTCATAGTAGGTTTGTACCAAATTTGGCAATCTAGGCTCAACAGTCTATCTTGTCGAACGCCAACAGACAGTCACCTATGCATACATGCGCTTTTAGTAGTAAAAATATGCATACAAAAGCATGATTACAAGCAAAATATAAAATTAACATTATAGTATTTCGTTTTAGAATTTATTGCATAAAAAATATAATGCAACTATTCTACACCAAATTCATGATCTCCTTTATTTTACTTGTCTTGATAATTGTAACTGATTTAACCATAAAATTTTATTTTACAATAATGTATACAAAGATTAATGTTATTCGTATTTTTAAAAAGAATCGACATTTTTGCTTGATATTGATGAAATTTGGCACATATGCTCTTCAAAACAAGAGTAGAATCACTATCAACTTTTCAAAGCTCAAAAGATAATAAAAATTTCAGTTAATAAAAAAGTAAGCAAGATTTTGCAGTTTTTTCAAAAATATCATATCAAAAAAGATGACTTTTTACGTCGTTTTAAAATACAAAAAAAAAAAAAAAATATATATATATATATATTTTTAATGACATCAACTTAATAACTTCACAAAGAAATTTTACAAAATGTATGATTTGCAACAATACTTTTCAATTTTAAAATGACAAACTAATTTCCTTATTTAATCACATTATGACTAATTTCCTTATTTTTTTATATAATCGCATATTTAATCACTTGATCCTAGTATAGCGAAGTTCATGGATGAGAAGCTGCCGGATAAGTAAGCAGGTTCTCGCTCCCTTTTTGGATACAGTAATGGTAGTGTGGCTCTTAGGATCCATCTCCGATGATGGGTCGTACTCCGGTGAAATGGGTGGTCGTCGCATAAGCTGCTCGTAATGGGAGCTACTATGAGGGAACCACAGTGCCCAATGAAGTCGTGGGAGCTGGTCGTTCAATGTAGATCCGGGTGCCAAGGCAGAGCGAGGTGATGTCTTTTTGTGTTATTTAATCATATGATCTTTAACCATTGTTAACATTATGGTGAACAAAATTTGCTCTCTTTGATACATTTAACTACTCTAGCTCCAAAAGAGATTTTCACTTACCCACAGTTTTTTCTTAAACACTTTTTGAAATATATTTTTCAACTCAAGCTCATCAAATAAAGTGATTTTTATTGCATTTAGTAAGTTTTATACAGTGAAATATTTTCTTTTTTTGCCACTGATGATAATATTTTCTCCCTTCAATTATAATGAGATAATTGACATAGCACTTTGTTTTTTCTTTTGCTATCGAATTACAGATTCTTAGTTTTATTTTAATTTCGCAATTATTGCAATTCAGGTTTCTTTTTTTTGACATCTTGACTAAGAAAAAAATGAAAATGAACATTTATTATCTTCACAAAATTTATTAGAAAATTCTGGTAGTTATCTTTTTTCATAAATGATATTTTTAACATTTTTCTTGAAACTACTTTTGGAAATTTAGTTTCTACTTCAAGATTATTTCTTTTAGTTTTTCAACTCGCCATATTATTCTATTAATTTTTTGCGTTTCAGTTTGGCCTTGCGCAAACGTTTACCTCAATACAATTAACACTAAAATGTTTTATTTCGAGAGCAGGAATAGAAAAATATAAATTAATTTCCCATATATTTCAATTTTCATTAAATTCGCATTTTTCAATCTTATCAAACAATAAAGGTAAAATTTTAAATAGTTATGTATTCCGTATTAATTGTTTAACAACGAGGATATTCCGAGTGAGCAAGCTGGTCTCCAAAAGCAGTTAGAAATATATTAAAATTTTAAACAGAAGCTACTATAAGCAGAATAATGGTTTATAAAGTAAACTTGCTGATGTGGAAGATCAACAGGTTCATAGATGATACTATGCCCATATCTTGAATTAAGTGTTAACTGAAACAAATTATTGTGTAGATGCAGTTTCTTTTTTGAATTTTCTTCAGAATTAAGTAACTTTTGTAAGAACTTTACTTTCAGTTGGGCTTTGAAAATATCCAAAATAACAGTATGCTGAGTTGCTGAATTTGAACTAGCTCCTGGAATGGATTGGTATCAGAACTTAAATTCTATTAAATATTTGGGCCTTAAAATATGAAAATTAGGCCGTAGAGATATAAATGTAGTATATGAAATTATTTTTGAGAGAAAAAACTTAGTGGTTGCAGTTAGGGAACATCAACTAAATATTTTAACAAAAACTAACAACCCTTATGCTGTTTTAAAAAGAAGTAGTAAAATATATTATATGCTCAGATAAGAAAACTACAACTTACTACAGTAATTTTATTAAAATAGTTTAATGGTAAGGTTAGAGGGAATTTTTTTAATATGGTTAGAGGGAAGTTGCTTAAACTGGACCACAAACAGTTACCTTAATTGGGCTGTTTAAATCAAAAGGACTACAATCCAAAACTAGAGGAATAGCTGAGAAAGTTACAATCTGTTGTAGTCATCATAAATTGGAAGTGGAACAAGCCAAAGCAAAAAACCACACAAGCACAATTGCATACAATAAAGTAGAATAGTCTTAGTTGTCTAGAATATTTTTATATTTTGTGTTTTCCGCCATTACCAGAATGACTTTTGAGTATTCCTAACTTGTCCCCCTCGTATACCCAAGGGTACACGTACCACAGGTTGGGAACCTCTGTCTATTATTTTGTCTTTTAGAAAATATGTGCAATATGTAATTTATTTGATGATGCAGTTTTTTGTTGTGTACAGTATTTTTCATGAATATAGTTCATTAAAGAATTTTGAAGAATACGTTATTTTTATTAAACATTTTTAATAAATTATAAAATTTGCAGGAATGTAGTTTTTTCCTGGTAAAGGTTTTATAGAAAGGATGAAAAGTTAATGAAAATGTGTCATGTAAGGAGGGCGCAGCTTTTTCTCTTCCGCCAAACGCGCAGGATCACCTTGGTACGGCCCTGATGGTATGCGAGATGTAAAGTCTGATTTAAATTTTTAAGTGTAGGCTTTAGTGTTATCTAATTAGATGACCCTCCCTCTGTTTTGGGGATGCTTTAGAATACTCGAGACATTAATGGATTATCGGTTATTTTTGTACGAGATCTAGCGTCTAAGATCGACTTAAATTTTAGCTTACAAGTTTAAAAATGAGATAATTCGATGCATGAGTGGAATTCAGGCAAAACTGTTAACCCCTTAAAGTCTCGCACCGTGATACTCACATTCATTGAATTATCGCATTTGTAGGCTTATAAACAAATTTAATCATTAATTAGCTTCATGGATTCTATGCAATTTTTTGTGTCAAATTATAAGCACCTCAAGTATTCTATGCATTGTTAGATGAATGAAAACGACAGCCCCTTTCCAAAACAGGAAGGGTCAGGTTTATTGGGGGGGGGGGGGGCCCCCCGATCCTTAAGGGGGTTAAAAATGAAACTATTTTTGGACCACATGGAAAGATGTCTTGGACAATTTTTTTTTTACAAATTCTTCAGATTCTCAACAAATAAATTCATGTAAAATCTTTCTGCAAGCAACTTGGCCGTAACAAGCTCCAAGAAAAGTCTCGCGTCATTATGAACCAAATATTTGAAAAATTCCCCATCTGATTTAGAGAAGACGAATCAATTCTTAAAATTCTTTGAAAATTCGAACCATTAATGATTTGTAAATTATTTTCATTTTACTAAAACATATGTTTTATATGCCCCAAATTAACACATTTCTCCTAGAGCTCACATTTAATCATGAAAACACATCCTACAAGATTGACCTATGTAAAATAACTATAATAATAAACAGCGGCGGCGACTCGGGGGGGGGGGGGCCCCCCCCACTTTTTGCAGAAAAAAATTTTATTTTATTTTAGCTGCTTAAAACTAAAAATTACAAAAACAATAGTATCCAAAGAAAGCTAATTTTGCAACTAAATTTAATTTTGTTTGCAAATACTCTATACCAGGGGTGGCGAACCTTTATGTATCAACGTGCCATTTTTTCTAAAAAAATGTCTAATGAGGTCATAGACGTGCCGTCAAATAATTTTGACTTCGTGATTATTGGGAAAATAATAATACTAAATACTATCAACTCAAAACTCTTTATTTACTACAAAAAATTACATTTTGCAATGTTTCAGTTATACGCGTAATTCAAATTAAAGTAACATTAGTGTGACTTCTGTTGTTGCAGATTAGATGACAAATAACTTATATTAGGGTTGTAAGATGCTACTTTTAGCAGAATGCAAGCTGAACTGGAGTCATCTGTCATACGGTTTCTAAGCGAGACTTTAATGTTATTCATCTCTGAAAATAATGACTCACAGGCATAGGTAGATGAAAATATGGTTAAAATAGCACGAGCCAGCTTCTTCAAACAGTTAAATGCGTCTGGTAACGAATTCCTTGTTTCCAAAATTTTGTTATTGGCATTTTTACTTATATTGCTTGTCAATCTTTCTGTTTCAATTAATTCCAACTCTTTCCTTGTTTCAATAAATAACAGTTAAAAATCGTAAATATAACACAAATAATCTTTAAAATACAGTTGTGTCAACGAAATTGACTATTATGCCATGCGTAAACAAACTATGCGTCATTAGCAATTGTAGTCCACGACGTAACTACAATAACAAACGAGCGCGCTTCCTGCCCGCCGCCAGCATAAAAACCAATCCCACTATAGAAGCCTATGGGGAGTGTTTTCGATGCCAATATTTGGCGATATTTCGCTTTTTTGGCGAGAAATGCTAGGCGCCTATAGTGGGATATAAATTTAGAGTCATAATCCAGTTGTTTATAAGAATGAAATTTATGAATAATGCAGAGAAAAGAAGCAGTTCTTCGAGTACAGTAAACTGCAACCCCCCCCCCCACACACACAATGCTATTTACATTAGAAACGAGTCCTGGGAGCAAAAATGCTATCAAAAATCACCAACGGTCTGAGATGGCAAATTAAAATGCCCGTCTTCTGGACATTTGGAGGATGGAAGAATGTTGCTATTAGTGAAAAGAATTGTAGCACAATGAAGAGACCAGGAAAATCAAACCCCAAGAGTTCAGTTTAGTTATCTTAACATTCAGTTTTGTCACTAGAAGAGCAACTTTGGTATGAACCTCATACTTTTGAATCACGGTCAGATGACACCCGAGTTAGCACTTCCTCTCCAAACTTTGGCACTGCACCAGCAAGGAGAGTTCACAGGACATAATTCCAAAGGATTTTTCTGGATATTATTAGATTTTAGTGCAATAAATTTAATGTAACAAAAGGAGAGGTAGGATACACGAGTTTGGAGTGAAACTTCACTAATCAACAGTGAAGGTTATGCAAGATCTTCAGGAAAGAATAACAATTCCTGTACTCATTCCAACAACTTGGTGTTCATCTAAATAAAAGCCTAATGAAGATAAGCAACATTTTATTCCTTTCACAAGTGAAATTTGAACAATGAATTTTTATTCTTTTCTTTCATTCAACGAATTTTTCTACGATTTAATGCAAAATTGGACCAAGACAATGTTCAGCATCAGCATTCCCTTAATATCATTCTTTTACGAAGTAATGCACAGATCGATTCACAAGGGTTCCAACACACTTAAATGATAGATCAATTTATACACCTTTATTATCATTTTTTACATAAGAATGCAAGGCAGAAATGTCATTTATAATAAGAAAATGATGAAACTAAGACTTGTTTCTGTTTAATTGGAGATATTTTATATCTTTTATTACATTATTATAAATAAATTAGAAAATTAGAGGAGAGAGAGGACAAAACTAAAGGCATTTTAAGATTCAGGAGGACAAATTTACTATAAAATGAGAATCAATATTAAAAAAAAAATCAAAACTTATGTTCATTCATGCAAAAAATTTGTTGTAAGCAGTACAATGAGGGTCATGTTATACTGCATATATACCTTCAGAACTGAATAAAAATAAGGACATGATTTCAAAGACACAAACTTTAATAACCATGAAAGTTTTACAACACAATTTTACAATTAAAATAGGAACAATCAAACAAAAAGAATAAAACTGTAAACTTTGACACACTAGAACATATTTTTTTTAAGTGCAATACTGATGACAAGACAAAAAGCTAAAAGCTTGTAACAATTTAAAAAATTCAATCTTATTTAAAATTAAATACATCCAATCTATCAGTTTAAACTGATTTCCTAAAAATTTAGAATTATCTGGGTTATAGATGCAAAATTTGAATATAAATATAAGAATGTCAGAACAATCCATTTAATTGTTTCATATTTAAAAATCAATAAAGATGCTAACAAAGAAGAAAAATTAAGTAACGAAAGTAAAAGCTCAACTCGCGAAATATTCTTAGTGATGAACACATTATATATACATATATATAGTTGATAAAATTCTTTTAAAACTTCACTTTTTATGAACTTAAAACTTGTTTTCTGAGGTTTTTCTTTTTGCTTCAGCAATAAAGAATGGACGTTTACCACATATACAATTAATTAGAAAAATCCAAAACCTATTCATATATATATATATATATATTAAAGATAATTGTTAAAAAATATTTTTGAGGAAAGATACCGGCATATATAATTTTTAGTTAAAAATTTACGTACAACTAAAACCTCCATAAAGCAAATGAAATATCTGATGTGAAAATCAAAATGTTTATAAAGAAAATGAACATCTTTTGATATTAACTAAGTTAAATATTATTTAATGCAATTTGCAACTTGTTGTAGCTTTGAACCAAAAGCGAATAGGTTTCATTTTAAATGCTTTGTTGCTACAAAAATAGGCCAAACAACCTATTTCTATAAGAAATACAATAACAACACTTCTATAAGAAGTAATGTTTAAACAGAAATTATGCATGAAAAGATAGCACTCAGTTGCTCTACATGTCCCCATGCTTGTCATGAAAACTAACATTTCACAAACAATAAAGCCACGTATATGGCACAATATAACATAACAGTTTTTATCTCAATTATACTGAGATCAGAAAACCTGAATCGATGTTCTACTGAGATGGGGTGAATATTCTTATGGGCCTGACTTCACTCGTTTAATATGTAAATACAAAGATCAGGATGTTATCTACAATGATGTTACGAAATTTTAAAAATTAACTTCTCAAACAACAAATAGCATGAAAAATGAAACACGTCTTAAAAAAGCAAATGCAACTTGGTTACAATGAAGTAATGTCACAAATATTTGGTTTTAGAATGTGAAAGACAAACTAAATATCATTACACTTTTTATAACAAATAAATCAATCTCGATTCTTGACTGCAGAATTATTCATCATGAAAGAAATTCAATCAGTTAGGGTTAGGTGCTTGTGCAAGTAATTCTTCACATCATCGAATCGAAGGCGACGTTTACCTGCTGTAGGGGGTAAAAATTATAAACATAAGAATTTGTATATATAACAGTCAACTTTTATTATTCATTCAAGTAGATATTTATTCGTGATGCAACAGATGTCAAATTGGATGGATATCCGATCAGAATTTCAGCCCGAAATTTCCCCATTAAGATTAATTTTCCTTTATAATTTTCAGTACTCAATATCTTAATTTGATAATGAATTGCACCGTTTTTTAAGTCATAACCATAAGTTATGTCATGTTAGTATTTCAATTAATATAATAATAAATGCACATTTTTTTTATTAGAAAAATTAAAGCTGAACACCTTTTTAACAGACCTTTACCCCCTTCTTCAATGGATTGCTCCTAATTTTGTGTGTAACAAGAATCAAGAACATATTCTCCCTTTTTCTTTAATGGAATGTCCTTCCATTCTTCTATCCCTACCAAAAAGCAAGTTTTGGCTTTTGTGTACCCAGAAGCAAGAACACAATATTTCTCTTGCTATAAACAACAAAAACAGGTTTTTCCCCGCTTTTTGATGAGGAATTTTCCTTTATCCCAACCCCAGCTAGTTTTGCCATTTTCAGTTATGTGCGTTGTTCATATATGCAAGTGAATATTGTGTTGTTACAGTTACATACTTTTGCAATTATATTGTTAAATTTCCAGATTACAAATCTGCTAGACTATGAGTTTTAAAAATAAAAAAAGCATTATATGGAATTATTTTAAATACGATAATGCAGTCAAAGTAAAGAGCAATCTGTGTTTTTCTTTAATATAAAGAGGGGGAACTGGTAAGAAAGCATCCACAACCCCACTATTTAATCATCTGAGAAGTAAACAAAGAAGAATATGACAAAAATTTTCTTCTAAAGAAAAAGATAAGGATACTTCCGATTTTGCTGATGAAAAAGTGGACGACCAAAGTACAAGCTTACAGAGAAAATTAGAACAACCAACTTTAGAAACTGTTCTAGAAAAGAAAAAAAGTTTGGGATATAAATCATCCTAAATCAGTGGAGTTGCATTATGCTATTGGTCAAATGATTGTAGTATATAATCAACCATATTCATTTGTGGAAGATGAAGGCTTCCAAAATCTGATGTTTAAAGCCCAGCCATATAATATTCCATCTTGTGAATATTTTAAGCAGAATATAGTACCAAAAATGTACGCACAATGCAAAGAAGAAGTTGAAACATTGATTTTGTCATCGAAATATATCTCCTTAACCACAGACGCCTGGACCAATTCTGTGAACAAAGACAGTTTTATTAGCTTTACTGCTCACTGGATTGATAGCAATTTTAACTGCTGACATGTTGCATTAAATGCAAGACATTTTCCTGGAAGTCATAAAAGCGAGCATATAAGTAACATGTTAACTGAAATGAGCACTGAATGGAATATAAAAAGTAAAATATATCTCGTTATTCATGACAGTAGATCAAACATTGTAAAGGGTGTTAAGGATTTAAATTTAAAAATTGTATCTTGTTTCCTCCACAATTTGCATCTAATTGTGACTGATGCACTAAACTCCCAAGAGCAGTGAAAGATAATGTAGCCAATTGGAAGAAAAATAATAGGACATTTTAACCACTCTTCTTTGGCATGCTCACAGTTTAAACAAATCCAGGAAGAACAGCTCCATTTCAAATATATAAAATTAGTTCAGGACATTTCAACAAGATGGAATAACACATATTACACGTCGAGTCGTTTACTTGAATTGAAACATGCTGTATCCTTATATGTAAATGAGTATAATGATGTTCCGAACTTTTCATCACATCAACGGACATTAATTGAAAATTGTTCGACTCTACTTGAACCGTTCAAAGACACGACTGAAAGAATAAGTTCAAGATAATTGATTTCAGAAGTAATTCCTATGGCAATAACATTAAAAAAGTATCTGTTGAAGTTTCTGGTGTTGAAACAATGAAAGATTGTTTACAAGAGCATATTAACACTTTTCCAGACAAACAACTAAATGAACATTTTTCGATAGCTAATATTTTAGATCCTAGGTTCAAAATGCTTTTTTTCGACAAAAACATATTGAAGGTGTTAAAACCTCAACATCAGCATTAGCATTGATGAAAGAAGAAAACAACATTCTTCTGAATTCCTCAAAAGATTATCAAAAGGAATCGCATGAAATAAAATCAACGGATTCACTAAATAGTGATAGTAGTGAAAAAAAAAAATCATTTTGGGATTGTTTCCAAGAAATTAGTGCCAGTACCACTGCAACTAAAGTTGATGTAGATAACAGTGATGATGTTGATGAATCACTTCTTCAAGAGTTAGATAATTATCTTTCAAAAGCAGTTATTGAAAGAAACACATCTCCTTTATATTGGTAGAAAATCCATGCAACTAATTTCCCTACTTTATCCAAATTAGTCAACAATTTCACCAGCCAGCAGTGTATACAGTGAGAGATTATTCTCAGAAGCAGGGTTTATATATATATAAAAGCACAACTGAATTCTGCCAAAGAATGCTGCACAATTACTGTTTTTACTAGGGATTGCAATCCAGCACCAATTTCAATCCGGTCGGATTCCCATCGATCCGACCGGATTGGTCACATTAAAACTATTTTGCCTTTTCATTCCAAAATCAACTGTATAGAAGATGATAAAGTGAGTGTATTACAAAGTTTAGAAAAAAGCGTTTATTTCTTATGAAATCAACTTTATTTACACTTTTATAATTAATCAACAATAAAAATTTAGTACAGTGTAACTAGTTAAATTGTAATTGTTATATTAGTTTAGTAATAATTAGATAATGACGGGCGGTTAAGTTGTCTTACTTACTAGATTTCACAAATGACATCAATGATAACTTGTAATGTAACCTATATTAAATCAACTAAATCAAGCTCATCAACTGAGATCACAATAATTAGGTATTTTAGACACGCCAAGCAGTCTCATTCTTACAGTTATGAATGTCATCATGAATCTGTTTAATCAATGGCACAATTATCACAATAACGAGTTTAAAACTACTTTGTATTTTTTAATATACTTACTTTAAATTATTATTTTAAGTAAAACAATTAAAAAAACTCACTTTGGTTTTGAAAAAATTATCGTAGGAAACAAATAGTGTTAATTGTGTCATCTGCCAATCGACTTCTTACAGAACTACAAATATAACCAGCGTCCTAGAAAGCTCTTTCTGCTTCTACACTTGTCGGTTTTATTGTCAACAAATACTCATGAACAGAAGACATGTATTTTCCTCGAACTCCTTCACTTTCACATGCAGTCATTTCCTTTTTTAATGTTTTCTCATAATCTTTCTCTTTTTTTGATATTTATGCTCTAGGTTTTCATATCTTGCTGGATTTGCATCTGTAATGTCAAATCATTTTTCAATGACGATGAATTTAAGTTATTTTCTACTATATTATCTACGTTTTCTTTAAAGCTATCAACTTGAACAACTCTTCCTAAGATATTTTTCATTTCTAGTCTTACAACTTATTTTTTTGGCATAGTAAATGTATCATCAGTTCATCTTGTATCAACATCATATATATATTTTTTTTCTGTAAGTATATTAATATTCCTGTTTTCATTTTGAATTGGTTTCAAAAGTAACTTGTTTTAGAACTTTTAGACTAGTACCTGCAATGCAATACAAATAGGTACATACTTACAATTTAAAACATTATTTCGGTCACTATGCAAGAAAAAAGTCGCATTATAAAGAAAATCAGAAATATGGATCGTTACTCAATTTATTTCCAAGTCTAATTATTTACTTAAATCATTCTCGTACTCGTAAATGCAACATAAACATAATTCATCTATCAATTGAACAATAACAATGTCTATATGTGTAGCGGGTGAGTCAGCGTTGAACGACTCGTACACACCATGCATTTAAGTACCTACTCTTGCAACAACATGAGTATTTTTTTTTAAATTTGCCGGATCAGGTAGACGTCTAATGATACCGGATCCAGTTTCCCGGATTGCAATCCCTAGTTTTTACACCATAACTTACTGATCTTGAAAAACAGAAGTATTGAATGTATTTGTCATTCAATTTTCTTTACATTTACATGACAAGAATATGCTATGAAAAATAAACCTGACCTTTTCATTAAGGGTCAGGTTTATTTCATTCACAATGTTTCATATTACATTATACGCATTGTTTCATACTGCATATTGTTTAACATATTGCATTTTTTTTGTTATATTTATCTTATTTCTCAGTATATAATTTCAGGCCAGATAATTGTAATATCTGGTATATTGGCTGGATGCAGTATGTTGACCGGATATCCGTTGTATCCCTAATATTTATTCATGATAGGGAGTAATCTAATAAATAATCGAGAACAATACCACATACAAGATTGCTAATAAGTGTGCTTATTTTATGGGGAATAAAAAAAAAAAAGTACAAATATTTTATGTGAAAATCTCATACATGAAGCTTTTCTTAATTATTTCCCCATTTTGATTACTTTTATACTTAAATAGGTTCATTCTTAATATGATTCAGGACATATTTCTTCCCTCTCCCCTTCTTGATGAGAAGAAATTTTTCCTGAGAGATAATTTAGTAACAAACTGCAGATAATTTGGGAAATATTAAGTGCAAAATGAAAAAGTTTCAGATTTATTAAAATGAAGCTAATTTACCAAAAACTTTTAAAGATGCATTTCCATACCCTAATAATTCTCAACCATTGAATCACAGACAGGCATCATGGGTAGAAACATTAGTTAAATTGATGATGTAATGTCGACTAATTCTGATATTAAGAAATAAGATTTAAAGTTTATCTAACCCTTTCAAGACTGATGGGAAATTAAGCTCATTCAAATCAATACAATTTTTAAAACATCAGTCTTGAAAAGGTTAAAGTGAAAACATATCAGAATAGAATATAATCTTTGCATATACAAAATATTTTCCAATTCATATAGCATGGTAATGGAACATTCTATTGTTCTCCTCCAATAAATCAAATATTTTCAAACTGTAGTTTAAGCAAAGTTGGTTGGTTTAGTTAGATTAACATTCCATTTCCAAGTTACATAAGGACCATTTTGAAATGGATCTCATAATTTTGAACCAAGATCAGATGACAATACCTGAACTGGTATTGTCTGGAACTCCCATTTCTTCAAATTTCTACATTATACCAATGGCACAGTCAGCTGGATGAAGGTACTAAAGCTGTGAGAGATAACACTAACATTTATTACTTCAAATGTTAGCGTTTCCATATAATAAAAATTCTGACTCTCACATTTCTCTCCATATATTACTGTTTTGGTTATTAAAAAATGTTATCCAACAAATTTTAGAGTTAAAAAATACAAAGAAACTAACAAAAATTTTTACTTAATTTTTTAAAATGATAACAGAAAATTGCACATTGATCGAAAAATAACAATTACAATTATTAGCCAAGTTTCAGAAAGAAAATTTAATGGAGGGAAAAGAGTTTTAAAACCAAGTACTAAAAACAGCACCTGTCTTTCCCTAGGTAACTTGCTGCCCTTTGATCAATTAGAAATTATCTTCACTACATACTTAACTAATCAGAATAAAAATAAATAATGGATATGCAAAAAGCTATTCAAAACTTACCAAATAGTTTTTCAGAGAGCTCATCATCACAGATGACATACTTTTTATCTGGCTCCTAATAGAACACAGGGAAAAAAGAAATTTAATATCTTGAATGAACTGTGTATAAAATAAATTTTTATGACAAATTTTTACTTACAAAAAGATTTCTCTCTAGAAAAACATAATGCATCGCATCAACAATTGCACCAGAGGACATCTATGAAAGGAAAAAAACAACACTTGATACTGCGTAATAATTTGCAAAACATTGTGCATATATACATAATGCCTTATGTTCACATAAAGAATTTACATAATTATTTAATACATTTGCATAACCTTAAGCCGAGAAAAGAAATATTTGAGTGAAATAACAAGAGGGCCAGAAAATGTTCTGCTCCGTATCTAAATCAGATAAAATATTTTAATTACTGATATTGCCAAAGCCTAAAAATACTTTGGAACAGAAAAATAACCTACATTTATAATTAAAGTTATTCACAATAATTAGCTTTCAAGGATTTTCTAGACTTGACCCAATTAAGACTACAAAACACTACACTAAAAATATCCTCAAACATAAATGAAATCAAATAATTTTTTAATGACTAAATGAAATCAAAGAATTCTTCCCTAAAGCTGAATGAATTATATTACTTCAATAAAACATTCTCTTTACTCTGCTGTAAGCTACTAAGATGGTAATGCAAGTAAAGTATTTTTACAAAAGAGTGACACATACTAAGCCTTACAAAACATGCTATATTGATATTCAGTTAGCACGTCAAGACAAACAGACTGTTAGTGCAGCAAAATATTAATGATGCAGAAGTTAATGTTAAGTTTGAGTCTGTAAATAGTAAAAGAATTTAAGCATATTATTAACACTATTTTCAAAATTTTAGTGAGCATTAATTTCCTCTCGGCTCCACTTTTACAATATTTATTCACTTGATGCTTTAAATCTATACATTTTATCAAAGTAAACTTAAATTTCACAAGAAACTTCAGAAAGTCACCTTGATTTTAGCCTTATGTTTCAATCATGCATCACAAAAATGGAGTAAACTAATAATCAAATTATTTGAAAGATGAATATCAATACATCTCTGCTGGAAATTCATGCATTACATAAAGTTTCAACTATAATTTTATTCAGAAAAAAAAATCATTCAGATAACTATACTGCTATGTGCAGCAAAACATATTATAAAAACAAGTTTATACATAAAATTATTCATAATTATAGTGGGGATTTTAAAAAAAAAACTACTGGATCTATACATTTTATCTTCAAGATGCCCTTAGTGTATGAAAAAATCCACATTGTAATTAAAAGAATATTCAATAAAAAGAGGTAAAAATTCATTTGTAATTTCTTAAACACGAGGAGAAAAAAATCCGATGTTAAAAGAAAACAAAAGATAGTTATCTTTCTTCCCACCTCACCATTGATGCACAACTATATTGTGCAAGTCCAAAATAACTAATGTTTCAACTGCATGATGAAATTTAAACCTGCAACTAGAATTGTGTTTGAAAGGTTATGTTAGCAAGCCAACTATCAGTAAATTATGTTTCTCAAAAACAAATGCAAAGCATTCTCTACAATAAATGCAGTATAAATATTTTTTAAAAAATTGATTTCCTGGCATGTAATCTGTCCTTGGCCATGCATTTAATCTGTCCCTGAATGCAATCTAAGAAAATTTTCGATTTGATATCCTCTGAAAAAACAGAACATTAAACAAATACACTTGTTTGAAGAATTTCAAAAGAAAAAGATTCAAAAATTATTTCAGTCAAGCCCTTTAATTTAAATACTCCTTAGAGAAAATTTAAGCAAGAATCAGCAGCAAAATGGACAATTAAAGCTAGTAATTTAAAACAGTAAAACTGATATAATAGAAAAATCATTTAATAATGAAATGAGCTTTTAAGTGTCACTTTCACGGAACCTGGAAGTGTACAGAACCCATAATGCCACTGTTCATAGTACAAAACATCTGCTTTAATTTCTTAATGAAGCTTCAATACAAGCATTACCCTACAATATTAAATAGATATTTTGCTTCATACATTAAAAACTGCACCTCCCACAGTAGAATTAACTAAACACCACATTAAATCTTTGTTTGACTTTCTTTCAAGAGATATTTCAGAAAAATAGAATATCCTATTTCTATTCTGCATCATGAAATTTTGACTATTGATTCTCCAACCAAGTAATTTCATACTGGTTTCTAATTAGATTATTCAAACATAGAACACAAATCCACCAAAATGAAAGGCGAGTTTCAGCAGTTTCGGAATCGGTTAACTCCAAAGATCTGCTTTGTGTTTTAAATTGTTAGTAGAATTTCATCACCCTAATAATACCTAATGAAACAAAGATTATGAGGAAAAAATACTAAACACTTTAAATAAAATTTAATTGAATTTCTATAAATGGAAATATGAATATTATTGCCGATATTTATAATGCAAAGCAGCTTTTGTGTTTGAAGTCATATTTCTTAATTCAGAAAAGCAGTGAGCGCAGAAGTAGGCGCACACACAGCGATGGAAATTTAACGAGATGCGTGGCTTCAATCCTCAACCCTGATGAAATGTATCGATGAGCCCAACAGAAAAATGAGATTGACCTGGATGCGGGATCATGCCCGATGATAAGTTCTTCGGCCTGATGAGGGTGACAGACCGTGTGGTGTTCGTCTCATGCCTGGTGAAGCTGGAAGAAGGGGGGTAGATGCACTCAACATGCTGTTTAATCGCTCATGAGTGCATTAAGCACTATGAGCACCTTTTCTTGCCTGGATTTTGCATTCCTGCAATGTCGAGCCTCTTGAAGCAGGGTTTGGAATTCTTGTAGTAGTAGCATTTTCAGCATTTGTAGCGAGTCTTTTAAATCCGTCAGATCTGTAACTTTGTCTGTTTTCGTCTCCATGTTTTTTCGCCTGTCTTTTCTTCTTATCTGTTGCTTGCACGTAGCTTTTTCCAGGGTGCCTGATGGAGGGTTTCTTGATGACCAGTAGTGCTTTGCATCCTTTCCAGGTCGCCAGGGACCTTTTTCTCCACATTTGATGCAGACTGAGTCTTTAATTTTTTGTTGATACTGCACTCCCTGGTTTGCATGTTGACCATTGCACTTGATGCACCTAGGACGAATATAATAGTTCTTCGCAGAATGAAAAAATCCAGAACAATTGAAGCATATTGTAGATTTCTTTCTTTTCCCATAGGGAACAACTTTTACCTTATAGTAACAGTTGTTTCTCATTGTAGATATTGGTGTAATTACTGTATTTCTTCACATCAGCCAGATGAGGGAGGAGGTTTCTTTTCTTTAAAGTTTTTCATATGCGAGACTCTTTCAATTTTGTATCCTTTCTCTTCTAGGCTATGGATAATTTCACCATTTCAATGTTGATCAGGAGATCTCTTATTAATACTTTCACTGGCCTATCTTCGTATGCATCGCTAAGTAAGAATTCTAAATTTTTCTCTTTGAGGAAGCTGAAAATTTTTTGCTTATTAATTTCCTTCAGGATCAGGTTACAATTTGCTATGATTCTTGAGGTTGATTTCCAGAATGTGTTTGTTTGCTTCTTTATGGATTTCTTCCTCTGCTTAGTCAATTAAATATATTTGCCGTTTTCACCGGTGTTACTACTTTCTCCTGGTGGGTCCCTCTGGCTGCTTTGCAAGGAGAAACCATCTAGAAGTCATCATCTGCTGTCTTTTCTTCTCCTGGTGGTATGGTGGCCAATACCGGATCGTCTTCAAATGGTGTAATGTCCATATCTGTACAGATACTGATATCCACTTTGCTTCGGGCGTCAGAAAAGGTGGGTGCTTAGTGCAGTTAAACACTGGATATTGTCCGTAAAGGGCAATTACTTCATCCACTGAAACCATAGCTTCGTTAACATCTTTCCACTTCCATCATGGCTTTCTTTCCTTCTTCCCTCAAGAATGCAATTGTTTTTGTGTAACTGGGGGTATGGTAACCATTTTCATCTACAACATGATAGTGAAATTGGAATCTATAATGAATAATTTTTGAAACATAACTTGCTTTACAAGAACGCTCTCATAATTATTGGGCGCAACTTTTTCACACAGATGAAAATTCAATATGTATCAAATGGGTTTATTCATTTTTTTATTTTAAATTGCATACAGTTATTAGGAAGAGCCCGGATTCGATTCTGCAACAAACCTAAAACACAAATACGTACATTATCAAAATTTTGACTATAGATGGAACAGCAAAAGAACAAGATTCTACAACGCAGTCATAACCAATCTACAATCCTGTGAGTATAACAATACTGTCTATAATCATGATAAACCCGCCTATAACAATTTCTTTGGTCCCGGGGAATCCCCATTTATTTAATGTATTTTGAACCTGCCTACAGCAATTACTTTTTAAATGCACCTGTTGCTAATGATAATTTTACCTCTTTAGATAGGTGGAACAGTACAGTAAACTCTTGATTATCCGGCATTCAAGTATCCGGAAAGTTCAACTAATCGGAAAAATTAGAAAATGAGTTTCTCTAAAAATTTTACATCTGCGTGCCAAAATTTAGCACGCACGCTCACCGTTCCATTCAGGAGGACAATTTATTTCTGGAATGCAACGTTCGTTCCGCACGAGGGGCGTAGAAAGAAATATATATATATATACAGTACTGTGATTTACACAGACTTGCTTTAGGGAGGAGGGAAGGTTCAAAAGCAAAAGCGAGTACAAAAAAATAAATAAATAAAAAGGGCCTCACCTTTCGAAAAACAAGACCTAAAAACGAAACGAAATCGACAACCAAAAAAAAGGCAGGGACAGAATCGGCAAAAAAAAAACCTCATGGTGGTGGGGGGGGGGGGGTACTCCAGACTGGCAAGTCTCTTTCTTTTCCTTTATTTATTTACTCTACGAAGGCCTTCTAAAAGATAATTAATTTTGATATTCAATCTGGGATTTGTTTATGAGCACTTAAAAGAGTTTTATTTTGCTTGCTGAGTAGAATATTTTTCAGTTTCGTCGGCTATTTTTATAATGTTTATATTTTTACAGTCTATATATTTACGGTAAAAAATCGGATATAGATCATTCTTTTTTTTAATTATGTTAAATTAAAATCTTCATAATATGTTTTGTAAATACAATGTTATGGAAGATACAGAAGTATTCTTAAAAATTATATTTAATGCACATTTCAAAATGACAAAAACAAATTATTTGGCCAATAAAATCTTAAAAAAAAAAAAAAGTCTACAATCTACCCCCCCCCCCCCCATTTTTCTTGTCACACTCAACTATCCGGAATTTTCAGGTGTCTGGAAATCAGAGTTTCCCAAGCATACCGGTTATTTAAGCTTTTACAGTACTATCCTGATTTTTTTCCCCTTGGAAAATGACACCCCAAGATCCAGAAAGCGAGATAAAAGGGAACAGGAAGTAGGGGCTAGAAACCAGAAGCTGTTGTTGCAGGACATGAGGGTGTGTGTGTGTAGTGATTGGAATATACACAGATGTTTGCAGCCTCCGGTCACTGGCTAAGAATTGTCGAACTTATTCATTTGCAGTCAGCATTTTGGAATGATCACTTGTTCCTTTTTGATATATTTAAGCCTCGAACCTACGAATGGTGTGGCGTAAAACATTGGCATTATTATGAAATAAATTTATGCCTACATTTTCCTTTTATTCATACTTTTATTGTTAGTAAAAATGTCAAGAAGTTCAAAATGAAAATGTTGGTTAAAAAGTTTCCACAATTTAAAATTTGTAAAATACAATTTCATATCAATGAGTATTTATAAGATGGATCAATAAATGAAATAAAATTAGTATATTAATACATGCACATCAACATTGACTGCAAAAATGCTCAGATAATCTATGATAACCTGCCTAAAACAATTTTTCTAGGTTCCTACAGTATTGTTATAAACGGGTTCTACTGTATTTTATGAAAAACATTTCACAATTTTTAGATATTGATTCTGATCATTAAATGCAAATCAAAACTATTGAAATATTTTTCTCATTCCCCCTAGTTTTATGACATAACATTTTTTAAACCACCCCCTAGATTGTTAATGACAATAAAATATTTAACAGCATACTGCAGCTAAATAAATTTTATTCACAGCATTTATTTAAAGCAATCTGTACATGGAATTTTACCACCAATAAACTAATTTAAAATTAAAACAAGCTTTAACTAATAAACACTTTTACGAGATTCATTTTGAGGAATATAATGCTAAGTTATGATACTTTTAATTTAATAAATGTATCATCTACAGGTTCTTTCTTATTGTAACAACGCCTTGCTATTGACAAGTTTATATTCAATCAACTATTAGTCCAACAATCAGCTAACCATGCATACAGCAAGGGCGATTGAGTTTCTATTTCAAAAATCCGGAAAGCTGCCACGAGTAAAAGTCCAAATTAGATTTGAGTAATTGAAGATATAGTTAGTTTAATTATATTAATGCCCACACAACACCAGGGCTATTTTGGGATGAACCTTGCAATTTTGAATCGCAGTCAGGTGATGAAGACAACACCCGAGATGGCACCCCCTATCCAAACTTCCACACCAGAAGGTGAACATCGGCCCCCCCCCCACGCATGATTTAACGTGCAACAGGCCCACATAAAGGGTGGATCTTCAGTGGAATCGGATTTTGAACCTGGAACCTTCCAGCCCCGAAGCAGACCTTACCACTAGGCCATTGCGGCCTCAATGAAGATATAAATTAACCATATTCACTATACACATACGTACATACACACAAACAAGCAGTTTCAAATCAATTCATTATCAAAGTCAAAACTTTTTTGAAATAAAAATTAGTAAAAATTCATTTACATTATGCTACATTGTTTCTTGGGGTTGCTTATTTATTTATTTTTTTTTAAGTTGATAAACCAAAAAATTATTTTTTTATTTTCAAAGCGGTGAGTGTTTAAGTTCAGGAAATTGCTGTGTTCATATTTTTCTTCATTAACAACTGAAAAATGTGTGTAATCAGCAAGACATTTTGATGTAGATTCTTTCCATCTTTACCCTTCATGTATAAGATTTAAACCTGAAGTATCAAAATTAACAAGTGGTGGAGACTAAGAACTGCTAACAGAAAGAGAATGGTTTATGGAATATAAATTTTGGTTTGGCATCCAGCTATTGAATAAATCGTCTTTAAATATAATTAATCTTTAAATAATATACCTGCTCTAAAACAAAATCTGAGAAAGATAAGTCAATATTTCACAAATCTGGAAATATCCGGATCACAGTTACCCGACACAACACTCAAAACTTTACAGTATAATTCTTCAATCACATGATAGTTTTTAATTTGTAAGTTTATAATTTCAAATAGATAATTTCAATACACTGTGTATACTCAAGTTATTACACATTTGGTTAATCTTTAATGATTTACAGATGTTTTAAGTGTTCCTTGATAACCCAGTGTTGTCAAAATACTTTCAAGAAGGGTGAAGCATATAGAACAGGGGTGTAGTGGAGCTAGAATGCACTGGCACCGTTTATTTTTTTCCTTCTGAGGAATAAATAAGGAAAAATTGTGAAAACGTTCTTAAAACAGTACAAATTTTGTCACCCAGGTTAAAGAATTCTGGCACTGCTTATTTCGCAACTACACCACTTATATGAAAAGGAAAAACATTCTGCACAATCATTGATACACCTTTAACAAAACGATCTTAAAAATATGGTGCATGCTGCAAGTCAGTATTTGGGTGTAGCTTATAAATGATTGAGTTAGATTCCCCCCCCCCCCCTCAATTTGAAACTACATGAGGGCTCTTTTTGGACAGATTTTGTTATTTTGAAAAGTAGTCAGATGATGAGGGCAATACTTAAGGTGGCACCTACAACTTGAAAAATAACAGTGGGAGGTTGTTGCACTTCAGATTTTATGTACACTATGGATCTTGGGTGGAATTAGAACTAAGACTGTGACCCTTCTGTTTCGAAGCAGCGACTCTGCCACAAGACTCTAAACAAAGTAAAAGCCTATTGGTCCCAAAATTCTGTAATTGCCCAGTATCCTACATACAAAATAGTAATAATCTCAGACTCTAACTTTAAAGTTAGCTTAATCTTGATGTTTTAAACATAATTTAAAAGAATGTTAAGGAATTATACGCTTTAAGTTCGGGATTAACAGGCTAAGCCATTTTCTCATAACAGTACAACTTTATTCCATGATTGTAACAACTCTGACAAATTAGTTGATAATTACAATTCATTATTCACCAATTTCTTCTTCACCCTTCAGTCTCCTTTATTCCAGCAAAGTCAACAGTAGATTAAATAGACTACATATATCGGGTTATAAAGAAAGTTCTTGTAGTTTGATTTTAAAAAAAACCATGCTAAATTTGTTAGGTGGCTATGAAATATATTTTAAAGGGCAACTCTAGCTCTCAATGACTCTTCCATTCAAGCTTAATTTTTCTATTTTAACCATTTGAGGATGACTGCCACACGGGCGTGCCAGTTTCTTTGTAGTATTGAGTGTGCGGAGATCCTTAAAGGGTTAAACAATATGTGGAAAAGAGGCTAATTAAGGTGATTTTCTTGTTCCAATTCAAACGAGGCCGGAATGCAATGGAAATAGCTTGCAGCAACAACATTGCATTTGTCTAGAAAAGACTAACAAATGTACTGTGCAATTCGTTTTGACGTCTAGAGTTGTCAACTGCACATCTTCTCTGCAATCTAATTAGCCGTTTCTTGATCATAAAACATGCAGCCATGTGTGGGTTCTGTACGACAATCGAAAATGATTGGATCAATGGTTAAACCCCAATGAAGACCCAAAAACATGTTCCAGAGCTCAAACTACACCAATAAAAGATCATGGTGAGTGTATGGCAATGTGCATCCGTCTAATCCATCCCAGCTCACTGAATTCAGCCGATACCAACACAGCAGAAATGTACTATTAGCAAATCGATGAAATGCATTGGAAACTTCAATGCAAGTACCAGGCATTGGTGAAAGGTCCTACTCTTCTCCACAAAAATACCTGCAGGAATTACACAACCAACCATACAACAATTAAATGAACTAGGCTATGAAACTCTAAACACACAGATACCTTCCACCTACTACCATTTTTTAAACATCTGGATAACTTCTTATGGAATAAATTTCAGAAACCAAGACGATGCAAAAAATGCTTTCAACAAATTCGTCATTTACAACAGAACTCCAGAGTTTTATTCAATCAGTATAAAAAAAAACTTTACCACACTGGCAAAAATGTACCAAATCTAATTGTTATATTTTGATAAATAAAGCTTTGTTTAGTCATAAAATATGTGCACTGGAAATTAAAAATTGTAAACCATAATACTGTCTTTACAACCTAGTCCTATATATACAAAAAACATTTACAGAAAAAATTCATATTAAAGAATAATCCTGAAATTAAAAATTGCTATACATGTAGGAAACTACTTGCAAAATTATGAAAATAGCTGTTTGACCCATTATGGTGGGTTTAGCATTAAAATAAGCCAACAGTACATAAAACCATATACGCATAAAGACATCTTATTTAGAAAAAAAATTGCAACATCAGAAACATTTTCAATGTTGGTCATTTCAAACTTTGTATAGGAAGACTGAAATTTTACATCACTCCAATTTAGCACCATGCAATAAGAATTGTAGACAAGAAAAATAACTAACTTGGTAACAGATTAATTACAAGCAATACATTAGGCCCAACATGTAGAAGTGAAATGAGAATTTGGGTTTAAAGAAAATACTTCCAATTTTATGATAACACAACCAAGACATAAATTTTTAAAAAATCTTTTATATTTCATGAATTCTTAATGTGCAGTAATTCATTACTTGAAACAAATATTGGGAAAACTATACAGTACCCATAGCTTTTGCATGTTAGTAGCGAGATAAATTTTGAATTATCATGCCAAAAATTTTAATACTTGAAATGATCATTGACTAGGAAAAGTAAAACATCTGAAGATTTCCCCACCACAAATTTTTAGAAGTACTGATACCCCCCCCCCCCATGCAATTATTCATTTTTTCAACTGAACTTATAGCTTATATAAAACTTACCAATGTTCCAACTGTGTTAACTAAGTATTCCAACTGTTATATTATATAACTATCATAAGATGATTTAAAAAATTTCCACATAAGAAAGAAATGTTATTCTGTTCTTACCCTTTTTAAATATGCATTATATAACATAAAATAATTTACCAATTACATTTGTACTGTATGAATAAGGTATTATTTATGTAAAAATAAAACAATAGATTTCATTGAAAAATTCATTTATTTTCAAAATAGTATGCAACTTTAATATAATGACATACTTCAAAACAGTGGGAATCGATCTCACACTGCAAGGAGAAAAAACCCTCAAGAATGGGCAAGAATTCAAACAAGTGTAGTTTATACATAAATACAATGGCATTTCAATCTTCCCATTCAACTAATTTCATTCCCTTTCAAGATGTACAGCAACTCTGATTTGAGTGTCATTTTCTTTTGAAAACTTTAATAAGAGTTATATTGTCTATTTTCAGCCTGCAACTTATGTTCACTGAATCCACAGACAATATAATCTAAGAGTTAGCAACATATTACTTGCATGTATCATGATATGAAAGGCTTACCCAATGAAGATTATAACTTACATTGCAAAATAATATTTTGAATGTGACAATTTATACACTATTCCTGTATTTCTTGCCACAAGACAAAAATATATTAAAAACTACTGAATAAATTAATGTTCTTTCCTTGCCACTAGAAAACTTATCAAAAGAGAAGTATAAAGCAATAACTGTGTTTCATAGATTAAAGCCCATCTGAAAATATTTTAAAAGAAAAATTCTTGACTACCACAAAAGATTTCATACTTCACAAAAACAAGTGAATTAACAAAAATAACCAAGATGTACACAAGCTACAAAATTATACACATTTCAGTACAAGAAATAAAGACCAATGAACAGTATAAATACGCATTAAATGAACACATTTTAATCTAAAAGTACAAATGATTAACTTACTTTGAAACTGCGTTAAAAAACATTGACTAGAAATTCAGATAAAATGTAAAACTTACCTGAAAAAAATGTCCAATTGCACAACAAAATGGTATCAAAGAACACCTTACATATTACTTATAATAAATTTCACTTCTGTATTTTTAAAAACAAATAAAATCCACTTGTATGAAGAATGTTTTACATTAAGATATTGAAAAATTTTGTACAGAAACTTTTATTTATTACACTTTGCTTTTTTGAAAATACCTTAAATAAAAGGTTTAACAAGTTTTTCTTTAATTGAATCAATAACTTCATTCTCATTTGAACAAAGACACATGGTTGGTATCTACTAATAACTTTTAAAGTAGCAGCAACTTGTGGACAATCAAATGGATTCCTCTTTAATCAGCCAGCAAATCTTATACATAGTAGCTGAATTTGTTAAAAAACCTTAAAAGATAGCAGTCATTGATTCTTCTGTTACCATATTCTGTCAGTCCCAATTTGTGTATACCAAGGCCACAGTGAATGCCAACTAATATGCAAGGCCTTTCATATTGTTTAATGAAAGAATTTTCGCCAATCTATACATTTTTTTCTGCTTCACGATTTAACAATTCACTTCTCAGCAAACTTGATTAGCAAAGTAATTCTAACCTATTCATTTATCAAATAGCCTGAATGTGTATTAATGGTGCAATAAAAATTCTTAATTAAAAAATATTCCAATTTTCTATGCCTACAAAATTAAGTTAGTAATTACCAAAAATTAGATGAGCAGTAGGGTAGACCAAAAGAACTCAACTACACCGAAGAAAAGTTGTGAATTGATGTGAAGTAAAATGAGGAAAAAAATTAAGGAAATTGATATCTTCCATTCCTGCAAGAGCCCTAAAAATCTTAAAAAGTAAAAAATCGACTGTTATTCAAATTTTTTTTTTTTTTTTTTTTTTTACAAATTTCTCTCTATCTGTTTATTATAGCAATAGTTCTTAAGCGCTAATCTTTCTAAGACTAATAAAATTTATTTTATCAAAATCGGTCTATAACTACGGGTGGTAAACTTCAAAGTTGACGAAAATATGTGAAATTATTTCAATATGCAATTTTTAGGTCCTAATCCTCAACATAATCTTCATGCATTATCTTGTCGATGTATATACACAGCAGAAGGTTATTTAAGTCTAAAAATATATCAACTTCATTTATTTACTTTATTATAACACATTGCAAAACTAAGCTTCAGAATTGCAATGTTATTTAGTATTTAAGAACGAATGGCAAGAATGCAGAAAATAGCAAAAATTAACAGATCTTTAAGAAGACACATCAGTTATTAAAATATCTTTATGCGTCTTAAATTTCTTGCTTGGCATTTTACTCTTTCTTCTTACTAGATGACACTTGGAAGTCTGATTTATAAAAAAACACGGAATTACAAACCTAACAACGAAGTTGATGAAAAAAACATGCAGCAATTATCAAAAGAATCTTCCAAATATTGCACTTACTGTAAAATCAGCAAAATATATTAAGCTGGCTATCCACGATTCTGACCAATTGTCACATTCCAGGCTGTTGATACCAGCAAACAGTCTTAGATGGTTCTTAAGTGAGAAGAAACCTTTTTGAAGCCGTCTATTCCACGGTTGTTAAATATTAAAACCAAAAAGTAGTTCCCAAAGCAGGAGTTTTAAGTAATAGAAACAATTCGTTATCTTCCGAAAATTTACTTAAATCTGTTGACTCTGTAAAGGAATGCAATGCATTGTTTACCCATGTTGAAAATACGATACTAATCATGACAGTGGCCAACAGAAAACACATCAGAGAACTGTACATTAAACAAATTTCAAAGACTAGGCAGGCAGTCAAAAAGAGAAAAACAACCAGAAGTTACAGGATGCCCTAACTCAATTTTTAAGCTACAGAGTATACGGAAACTATTCTAATGAATGTTTGTGGTTTAACTTCTTTCCCTCTATAGTAAAACATAAGTGATGATGAAATCAATTCTCTTATTTGGTCTGCTACAGTACTTGAATGGAAATGTACAGACAGGAAGTTGAGAGATGTATCAGAAACAGAGTTTCTAAAGTTGGTCAGCTGGGCGTATGCCTGGGGGCCATTTGGCCCCGTACTCGGCTACCTTATGTGTAGATCAGAATTTGTTATAAGATTATGAAATCTAACCAAATTTATTTCTTGTATTCCAAAGCCCACACACACAAAGAAAATCCTTAGACAGAGAAGAAATTATAAATTGTAACTGCCTCTATTAAAAATAAATGCAAAGTTAGTATAACAACAGATATCAAGATGGAAAATTACACATAGCACTTAGCCATTTGAAATTTTCCGACTGCGAAGAAAGGTGCACCATTCATTTTTATCTTTGAATAAGAGTTTGTTTGCTTAGAGTAAGTTTAATAATAATAAATTCTAACTAGAATGTAGATTCATGTATTAATATCCAGATTCTTCTTTGAGAAATCTCGTTCTCTAAACTACAGTAAACTTTATTTATGAGAGCTCCACACCATATTTGTGTCCAGGGCCTTAAAGTCCGAAGAGCAGTGCTGATCAGATGCATTGTGAAAAGTTTGCAAAAGCCCAGAAACATTATTGCCCAAAATGTCCGAGTTTTCCCATTAATCAGACTTCCAAGTGTTATCTGGTGAAGAAAGAGTAAAACACAAAAAAATAAATTTAAAAAGGCATAAAGATATTTTAATACCTGAAGTGTCTTTTTAAAGGTCTGCTAATTTTTGCTACTTTCTGAAGTCTTGCTATTTGTTCTTAAGTAATAAATAATATTGCAATTTTGAAGCTTAGTTTTGCAATGTGTTACAATAAATAAAGTAAATAAATGAAGTTGATATATTTTTTAAACCTAAATAACCTTTTGCTGTGTATATACATAGACAAGATAATGTATGAAGATTATGTTGAGGATTAGGACCTAAAAATTCCATATTAAAGTAATTTCGCATATTTTTATCAACTTTGAACAGAATGTGCCACTGGTAGTTATAGACTGATTTTGATAAAATAAATTTAATTACTTTTAAAAAGATGAGCACTTAACGGCTACGTCTATAATAAACAGATAGAAATTAAAATGTTTTTTGAAAAATATTCGATTCTTGTCACTTTTTACGATTTTTAAGGCTCTTGGGAGAACGGAAGATATCAATTGATTTTCGTCCCCCCCCCCCCGTTTCTTCAACTTTTCCACAGTATAGTGACATGAAAAAAGTTTTTTTTGGCCCACCTTAATGAACAGTCTCTGAGGCTTAGTTAAAAATGAATGAGAAGTCAGCAAAGTGTCTGTTTCAGTCACCATAGAATTTTATATCATTAGTACATTATCAGGAAGTAAAGGAATGATGAGAAGAAAAGAAGTAAAAATTTTATTGAAACTTCAAATTAGTTATTTGTAAGATGAAATGCAATAAGATTCACACAACAGGAAACATGAGTTACAAGACCCCCTTAGAAGTAATATGGTAATGGGTTTAGCAATAGCCCTTTGATTTTTGTAGTAAGATCAAGTCAATCCCCTTTTTTCCTCCCTCTTGTCTCAAATTTCACTCAAGAGTACACCTGAGGTTCTTGGACTTAGATCATCTTGTCCTACCAATAAGTGCAAAAAGTATATTAATAAACCTATTCATGAAAATATGATTTAAATAACCACACAATAAAATTTAAAACATATTTTCAAAAGTCAACAAACAATTTGTATTTGGCAATAAAATGATTTCATTTATTATTATTAAAGAAAATCCTGATTTTGAAATTTAATAGCAAAATATTTACCTGCATTTTCCATTAAATCTCATTATGCATTTTCTTTTACACTGAGTAATTAGCACAAATACTAAAAAGGAAACTCTAGCCCTCTTCTCAACTTATTTCTATATGTGTAAGTTTATATCAATGATGAAATCAAGATTGGTTTTCAACAAAGGAATCTCAAAAACTGTGCAAAAAGAGTAATTCTTTTCTTGATTTTTTTTTTTATTTGAAACACAATTACATGTGCAAAATTTTTGATATGTAATCTTTACAAGACAGATGCCGTGAAGTAGACCAGTATGATGCATTATTGTAACAGCATTATCAAGTATAGGGGGATATATATTTATTAATTTATAATAAAAAAAAAAACATTAGAATGTTACATTTACTGAACAAAAAAAGGACAAGAGTCAACTGATGGCATTTTTTTTTTAATTCCAAGCCCTAAAACTAAGTAAAACTGTTTTTACTGCTGAATAATTAGACTGAGATGTGTACATTTGTAGTTCAAATCTCAGATTCATCCAGAATATCACATTTTTCTACCACAGTACCATTCCCCTTTACATGGAAGTATATTCCTTCCAAGTTTTCATTTAAAATTTATTTCTTGCTGATAAAATTAACATTCAAAAATGCATATGATGAGCAAAAAGTGCATTTTAAACTGATCAGAATTCTTCACAAGCACTTGCCGAATACACAACAAAATATGCAAATCAATAAGAATTCCCACAGAAGTTGAGAATAAACTAACAATTATTCAAATATCATGATTTTTGTACACTTAAGAGTACATTATAAAATGACTAGTTACACATCTTAAAGAATGACAAACACTGAGGTCTTCATTTACATTTGCTTTCGAAATTTATTTTGTAAAAATAATATTAACATTTACATTGAAACCTGGCATAGATTTCTTACTGAAGACTTATTTAAAAAGATTTGACCATTTCAATTGTCTATTGAATACTTAAGAATATTTATGTTAGGACCAGAAAGATATATTTTTAAAGCTGTTTTCACCAATAAAACAAAGTTTAACAATAATACGCAATTTTGAACAAGTCAACACCTCACTCTCCAAATTTTCACATCAGACTAACACGAGGATGTCAGATCCATAAGATTTAACATGAACTAGAGCCACATCCACTGTGCATCTTAAGTGAAAACACATATTGAAACACTGACACCAAGGTAACTACAGTAAAGAGTTATGTGCAGAATACGACAGTTCCAATAGCCCTCATACAAGGAAAGTCGAGGGTAAAACTGAAGTTTAGGATGCAGTTTTGCTTTTTCCTCTTAGTATCACCTACTCAGGGTTCGTACATATTTCCTTAAAAGAAAATCAAGGACTATCAAGGACTTTTAAGGACTAAAAAAACCAAAAAATAAGGACCTCTAAATTGAATAAACTTAATGAACTGTCGCACGCATTTTTAAATAAAATCTCATTTTTGCAAATTCAACCTATTAGATGATAAATTATAATATAAAATATAGAAGATACATTACAAATTTAACACAACAAAACTCCTAAAAATATGAGTTAATAAATTGATGAAAAAAACCCCATGAAACTGGTAATCAAATTAAATATCTTTTAATTCCTAACTTTTTTCATTCAATTTTACATCCAAGGTATTTATTTTAATTTCTTTTTCAGAGATTGTTTTTCTTAGTTCATGCAATTGAATAAATAAATTTATGTCCTTTGACTTTTCAGCCTCATTAGCTAAATCATTTGCTTTCTCATTTGTTTGGTGCATGTCCGTTTGGAGGAACATTTTCTTTTGTTTTAAAAAAAAATCTATTTCTTTCCCTAGAGCTTTTCGTTTCAGTTGTTTTGTTTCAGTCTTTTCTTTGGATCTTTCACTTTCTAAATACTGCATGTATTTTGCTGTAGCTGAGGTGGCAGCCGTCCTCATTTCTTTAGTAATTTTTAAGTCATAAATAGGCCCAGACAGCTTAATAAATTCATGATTTACACGCTGGAAAATATATGAAGCATCTTTTAAATTTTCTATTTCCAGGGCCTTGTTCACCGAAAAACCTCATTGTATCCATGTGACAGTATTAATACCATTTTGATAATCTTCCAAACTTTTTCATAATGATTATTGTTAAAATAAGTTTATAAAAAATTATCAAGGGAATCACTCTTTGGATTGAAAGAAGTAAATTCAAATGAATTCGGCTTTACAATATTTAACAGCAAATCTGCATAGAGTAACAAAATTTTGTCGCAATTTTTCCCAAAATACGTTTATTTTGCGACAATACAATCAATACCCTTTTCATTTTTTCATGTGCTTTTTTGGGATATCCAGCCAATACTCGTGGATCAATGCAGATAGCAGGTCTTACTAGTGCATAATTCACAGGACATTTCTGCATGAAATGTTTTATCACTGTTATGATGTTTTTCCGACTATCCTGTCTGAGTGTGGAAACATCCTTGTCTGCTAATTCCTTATTTTTTATTTTAATAGTTGCTCTGCAGCAAATCCTAAATACACTTAACTTTTATCATTATACAAGTTTGGGTCACTGAAGTTGAATTTGCATAAAGTCTTAAGTTTCTCAATTCTTTCATTCTCTGGTTTCAAAATTTTGAAATGTAATCATTAACAAGTTTTAATACATCACTGGCAAAAAATGGAAGTAAAGGCTTATCACTTTGATACTGTTCTAAAAATGGTAACAGCACTTTTGACAATCATTCCTATGGAACCATGGACCAATAAAGGCCATCTGTAACTCCTCCCTTATTTCCCAAAGTGTATGCTATGGATATGGATTCGTAGAACGCGATCAGTGTCGTCCCCCCACCCCCCACCGCATTCCACGAGAGCCACATCGACCGAGATTAGAGCCGCCGAGAAGGAGGAATTAGAAAAACGATAATCGGTGAAATTTTAAATTTTTTAATAATGACAGAGTAAAAAGTAAGGACTTTCAAGGACTTTTTAAAAATTGGGCATAAAAATAAGGATTTGTAAGGACTTTTAAGGATTAAATGTAAAAGTAAGGACTTTTAAGGATGCGTACGAACCCTGCTACTGTTTGTTGCCAAGAGATATGTGGCTTGGCGGTGAGAAAACATTTGTTTTGGGTGCACAGGGACTATCTTTTTATTGGTCTCTTGAGCACAAGATGCCTGGGGCATCTGAAGTGGGTACAGGGCAAATTTTTTTAATTTAAAAAAGAAAAACCTACATATTCGCTAGCAGTGGGAACCTAGTAGCCTTGCTTGTTTATTGAGAACATAAAGTATCAAAACGATTAATTTCTCTATTTCGAGCTGTCAATGCCACTCGTAGTTATGCCAAGAAAAAATGGCAAAAAACAAGACTGCACCCCAAACTCCAATTAAAAGTTTCTAGTACCTTTCAAAAAAAATCTCTTAGGGGTTAATCTTGTAATAAGGATAACCAGTAGGAGTATTAACAGTCTTGACTTTCTTGTATACATGGACAATATACAGCAATTTGCATTAAGCTTCATATTAAAGTAGGGAAAATTAATTATGCATTTTGGACCTCTTCCATTTAACCAACTGGGTCAAAAAGTTGATACAGATAAATTTTGATATCATTACCACATACCAAATATCATTTTTCCAACTTGCTGTATTTCTGAGTTACATATTCACAAACACAAAAATCAACAGATTTATTTATGAGTATGTTTATCTCAAAATTGAATATTGATTTACAAATCTGATGATAAAACCTTATACCAAATTCACCCATCTAGCTTGTTGCACTTTTGAGTTATCATGTCCACATGCACATTAATGGACAAAGAGACTTCCAATAAACAGACTTCTTCCAAAGTTTGAGAGAAAACTACAATTTTGGTGAACAAATCGCATATCAAACTTCACCTGTCCAGCTTGTTACATTGATATATTAAGTTTACACAGACTGACAAAAATTCAAAAAATGTTTTTTTTTTTTTACTCGGGAAGGTTCAAAACGTGAAGACTCATTAAAATTCTCATTGTTGGATTAAGAAGAAAGTATACCATATGAAAAGTTATATGATTTAATATGAACAATTTGTATTTAGACAGAAGACAATAAAAGAAATCAAAATTGAAATAAAATCATAACTATTATTTCAATATGGACAACAAACAACTATGTTTTTGTTCAATCTATTGGAGAGGAATACAAAATAAACATAAGAAAATGAACTCCCCCCCCCCTTCACAGATTGTCCAGCACTTAATTTTTTTAAGGCAAAAATTCTCCATTATATAAAGTATTGTTTTCTGAAAATCCTTCAATACTTAAATATTCATGATATCTATTAGATGGAAGGAGGGGAGAAATGCAATGAAAACAAATGTTTGAAAATTTTTTTCCACTTTCATATGCTAATGATCATTATGCACCTTTAAATTAATATCTGCATTATCAGTTTAAAGATAAATACACACACAGATAAATGTTAATTATAACATTATCTGCACGTATATTCAATACAAACAAATTAGACATATGTAGGAAGTACAAACTCAAATAAGCAGCCAAATTGGACACTGTCAAATATGAAGAGATACAAGGCATTAACACGATTACCTACACTCAATGAAAGGAATAAACTATTCTATCACACAATATGGCTTCAAATGTCTGGCAACATTCAAAAACTGGAATATGCAATTAGGGAGAACATTTTTGAAGCATCTTCCCTTTATGATGCAACATATTTCTTTATAATTACAACATTATATTTTTTGGTATCAGCTCAATTGGAAGAAAGTGACAGGGGATGGAATTTCATTTTCAAAACCTTTTAGTGTACCAGCACTTTTTTCCAAATATGCAGTCTGCTGCAAATTTAATGTATTTCATATAATGCTGCCTAGAGAAATATTAGCCAATTTAAGAACATCTTAAACATTATAAACTAAAACAATTTCTAAAAATATTTGCTGACATGAATTACATATGCACTTGTTTGTGTTGAAGCAAACACTTAGTTTCACTTCTGTAATTCATAGATTAAAAACTTGGTTATTTAAATAAGTATCTCCTTAAATATTGTTACAAATGTGAATTACAGTATATTTCTAGCCATTAACACAATCCTCTTAACAGAAGAAATCAAACATATAAAGAGGTTTTCCTCTGATTTACAACAAATCTTTGATGTAAAAAAGGGGAGAAGAACATAATTTTATCTACATAAAAGTAACAGCGCGTCTCTCTGTGTGCATGCATTCCTTAACAAAAATCTACAGTTTTGTCTAATCTTGATGAAATTTGGCACATGTGCACTTCAAAACAAGGGGAAAAAAATCACTGTTCAAAAATTAATTAATTGTTCAGTTAATTAAATATTAAGAAAGATTTTGGCATTTTTCTGTAATATCTTCCAAAAATATTTCACAAGAATGGTTCTTACACCATGTTAAAATTTAACCCTTTCACCCCAGT
The DNA here is from genome assembly GCA_013235015.1 of Araneus ventricosus. NCBI lineage: Eukaryota > Metazoa > Arthropoda > Arachnida > Araneae > Araneidae > Araneus > Araneus ventricosus. The sequence continues at coordinate 7,406,729 of BGPR01000001.1, forward strand.
GATGCCATTTGGAATCATCATATTCATTATTTTTTCTGTTCGCATCGAAACCTGCCTCCAATTCCAAATGGACATCATTAAATTCTTTGCATTTTCCTCTTTCCAAATATATTTTTTTTATTCTTACCAATATATGGCTGCACTATCAACTTTATCTATTGAAGAATTTCTTTTTTGAACTTCATTCAGCAAAAGAAGTCAAAACGAAAATCAATTTTAACATAATTTAAATAAAATAACAGGTGTACACACACACACAATTTCATCATTATTTTTAAATATGTTAAAATATTTTATTAGAGCCACTTTTGATAAATATTTTTAAATTTGGGTTTTTATGTTCCCTGAAATATCATGACTCCAATTGGCATCAACTGTTTTAGATGAACACAGCTCAACTCATCTTGATGACTGTTTGCACTTTTAAAATAATATTTAAAACTAAATATCAGTGAAATTCTTAAAATAATATTTAAACTAAATATGAAATGTACGATTTTACTACAGGGTGGCTATAGAAACTGTGAAAAAAATTTCCCTGACTTCCCACGGCTACTAATTATATCAGTTTCCTGGCTTTCTTCCTACTCAGAATCACTGTATGTGTGCAATATACATTATTAAAAATACTTTTACCAGTTAATTAATATGAAAAATATTTTTATGAAATTTAATTTTTAAAAAATGGAATAAACATCCTAAAATAATCTATTAAAACAATATATTACATTTCTTATATGTAAAAAATACTGGAAATTTTAACAAAATACTTTGCTTCTAAAACCGCATAAGAATGCTAAGAAACATTAAAACTACTCTTTGCAACACAAGTTAAATTATATTAACAGTAAAGGTTATTATGATCTTTGCTCAAAACTTTAAAACAGTTCAATAACTAATTAATGCTCTTTTCACGAGTACCAGAATAACCTATTGCAGCATAAATATAAAAATAGTATAATTATATGTACCTTATAATATATATTTTAGCAAAGATTTACACAAGAGAAACTGCCAAAATATTACTTCAAATCTTTATTCTTTAACAAACCTTAAGAAATTAATTGTTCTAATTAAAAACTTATGCTTTTATAAATGACTATAAGTTTTTTTAAAATTCCATTTATTATAACAAATAATGCTAGACACAAGATACTAATTTATAGATAATAACTTAAGTAACTATTAATTTTCCCTGATTTTTAGAATAAATTTTAAAAAACTCAGTGATCTAATTTTCTAATATAGTCTCTATGCAAGAAATAAGGAGATAATTATGTCTATAGCCCCTAAACTTTAAACTAGAAATGATTTTTATTCATAAACAGTGGACGAGAGGAACAGAATAGTTAACAATAATTTTACTTGATATTATAATATACACATTCGTTTAAATAATAGTGTTTCACTTACTTTAACTAAAAACAAAATCAACAACCTTTGAGAACCTTCTAAAAAACTAATTTATAATTTTGAATAAATACGAACCAAAATAGCTTATTTTTACATAATTGCTTTCATCACATAATTCATAATAGAATTATACATATATATATATCACATACATAATTCATAAATATTACATTTTCACACACGTATATAATTTCAAAACTTTCGAGCAACGAAATAATCAGTATTTACACTATGCAAAAATGGTTATTTTATGTATAAAACAGAATATCTTTCCTTCTGAATTTGAAAATCCAATTTTTCTTAACGTCAGAATCTTACAGAAATGAAAATGAAACGTTTGTGCCTTTGGAGTTTCTCAAATGCATCAAACATCAGCACAACCACGCACTGTATTGGTTTAAAATTTGTCCTAAAAACTATAATATTTGGCTTTGAAAAGAGCCATTTTTTAAATCTTTACTTAAAGAAACAAAGGAAAACTCAAAAACCTTTCCTTAACAATCAAGCAACCACCTCAGCTCTGAATCAAATAAGATATATTCATAATAAAACTAAATTTCCCACCTTTTAACTTGAAATTCGAGAAGAAAAAAGAAACAAACAAAAAAACAGACGAGATATAAATAAACCCAAAAGACCACATTGTTACAAAGCTATAAAATTGATTCCCCGAGATGTTAATCTTGGCGACAAAATGGAATTTTCTAGAAAGACCCTGAACTGTCAACCTATTTCTACTGACTTCATGAACTTTCTGGAGATTGCTTTTATACTTTTCAACAGGAAGTGACGTAAACTCTCAAGTCAAGAAGAATTAGTTGGATTTTGATCAGCAAGCAAGCTGGTGAGCTAATAAGAAACCTTTGAGCGCTGTGTTGATATTTATTGGTAATCTCTGTTGTGAATTTTTACAAGTACTGTTTTAATACTTGTGCTATGTTTCTTTTCTTGGAATATTTGTTAAATAAAGAGCTTTTTCTTTAAAACTTGGACTCCATTCACGAACACCCACAAGACTATTCGTTACATTTGGTGTCAGAAGTGGGATGTCGATTCTCCTGTGTATGCTTTGGGCCAGAGCAATGGATGAAAAATTCAAGATGTTACTACTAGCCACGATGAAAGCTGGACAGGAGAGAATGGAGCAAGTTCAAGAAGAAATGAAAGATCTAATCCAAGCTGGTAAGAAGCTGGAATCCAAGCTGGTCACGTCGAGAGTCAAGTGGAAGCAATCAAGGATCACGTTGGAGGATGCATAGGAAGAATGGAAGTCCAAGGTGTGAAAGGAAAGATTGAAGAAGTAGAAGGAGAGTTTCATATGAAGACAGAGGGAGTGAAAAGCGAAGATCAAGAAAAGATGAGCAACCTAGAGAGGACTTAATGATCTTGAAACTAGACCAAACAATTTCCCGACAAATCCAGAATTCATGTATTCCCAGCCGACAGATAAACCCTCGACATTCGACAGGCTAACATCGTGGACAGTTTTTAAGACTCAGTTCAACATTGTGAGCTCTACAAATGGATGGACAGATTTTGTGAAAGCCAGTCAACTTGTGACATCTCTCCAAGGATCAGCGGCAGTGGTTCTTCAAGGAATTCCAGCTGATAAATTGACAGACTTAACGACCATCGAGAAAGCTTTGTAATCCAGATTTAGAGATGGCCACCCAACGCAATTTTATAGAACCAAACTAAAGACAAGATGACAGAAGCCGGAAGAAAGCCTTCAAGTATTGGTCGCCGATGTGGAAAGACTAATGAGCCTCGTGTACGCTGCAGAGCCCTCTAGATGTTCGGGAAAGCCTAGCAGCCCAGTACTTCGTTGATGCCATCAGAGGCGAAGACACGCAGTACTCAACAGGGTGATGGATGCCAAGGACTTGAAATCAGCTCTAGCATATAGAATGAAATACAAGGCTGCGAGAACTGTGTCGAAGACAACTAGACACGTCAGATCAATAGAGATTGAGGATAACACCGGTAGAGAAAGGGATGATAAATTTGAATCTCTATATAACAGGTACCCAAGCACAGATAAGCACGCTACACTAAAAAAAAGGAGAAAAGGGTCACATGACCAGCTGCTGAAAGACTATCCCATTATTGAACGGGCAGAAGGTGGTTTTAACGAACGTAAAATGGATGGCGGGTAAAATAAATTTCGATAGGAATTTTTTCGACTCGCCTTATTTTTGAAGAAATCATAAAATTCAGAATTTTATCCCAAAATTCAAGGACTTTAAACACATTTTTTTTTTTCGTTTTTCAAGCACTTGAAAATGAAAAAAAAATTTTTCCAAGTGCTTTTCAAGGTTTTTAAAAAGTGTACGAACCATAAAGTACATGACCTCCAAAGTTTCCGTGGACTGTGCACCTACTATTGTCGTTTTGTGAAAGATTTCTCCACAATAGCAAGACCTCTACATAAATTACTGAAGCTAAATCAAATTTTAGTTGGACAGATGAATGTGAGAAATCTTTCAATAGTCTAAAGCAGGCTTTGACATCTTCTCCTATTTTGACCTACCCCCGGATTGACAAAGATTTCATTTTGGATACGGATACTAGTAATGAAGGAATAGGAAACGTGCTGTCCCAGAATATTGGAAACGAAGAACATGTCATCGCTTACTTCAGCAAGAGCTTGTGTAAGCCAGAAAGAAATTATTGTGTCACACGTAAAGAATTACTGGCCATTGTTAAATCTATAGAGCATTTCCATCACTACCTCTATGGATGGAAATTTCTTCTGTGGACTGATCATGCTTCCTTAAGATGGCTTTTGAATTTTAAGGAACCTGAAGGCCAGATAGTTTGCTGGATCCAAAGACTGCCAGAATATGACTTCGAAATCCAGCATCACAAAGGGATCTCTCATGGAAATGCCCTCTCTCAAAGGACCCTGTAAAGAAAGCTGCAAATATTTCGCGAATGCCGAGAAAAAGTTCGGAATAGAGACGGATATTTCCGTAAGTTTTAACAACGGCATCTGTAGATCCCTGGTCTTCATGCGAGATCCTAAAGGCACAGCTGGAAGATCCTGATATTAAACAAATTCTGAAGAAACTAAATTCGGAAGATCGACCATCTTGGCAAGAAATCGCTCCGCAGAGTCCTGCAACAAAACAATACTGGGCTCTTTGGGACTCCTTACATCTGAAGGTCGGTGTTCTATCCCGTAGGTGGGAGAGTGATGATGGAAGCTCTTGTCAATTGCAATTAATTCTCCCAAAAAGTAGAATTTCAGTAGTTCTGCGAGGGACTCGTGACAGCGCGAGTGCATTTTGGAGTCATGAAAACTTTAAGTAAAACACGAGAGAAATTTTATTGGGATCGACTTCGTGTCGACGTTGAAAAAGAGTGTAGAGAATGCCATGCTTGCGGAGCTTGAAAAGGACCTAAAAAAAGGAATAAAGGTTGCTTGCAGCGCTATAATGTGGGCACACCAATCGAAAGAATGGCTTGAATATCCTAGGACCATTTCCAGTAAAAAGAAAAGACAATCAGTATGTCTTAGTATTAATGGACTATTTAACGAAGTGACCTGAAGCAATTCCCATTCCAGATCAGGGAGACTCGACTGTAGATGAAAAACTTGTACGAAGCTGGATTTCATGTTATGGCGTTCCTATGATATTGCATTCAGATCAAGGTACAAATTTTAATTTTGCCCTCTTTACTGAGCTTTGCAAGCTTTTGGGAATTCTGAAAATGATATTTAACTGTTGCACAATTTAAATTTTTTTTTTTTTTTAATGATTTGCAACAATACTTTTTAAAGAAAATCAATTCAACTGCATTGTTTCGTCAAACATTTTAATTGTATCTTTTCTGTTGTTAAAGCTGTGGTTATCAGTTTGCTTTCTTTGATGCATTAAATATCCAGTAGACTCTGCTTAATGTGATCACTTCGGGACTTAAGAAATCAACTATATTTTTATCATATCAAGAGAAAAGAAACAAAATGGAAAAAAATATACTTACCTCAGGGCTATTTATGATTTATTTCAAAAATAACAATGAAAAAATTCATTAATTGTTGCTTGACGACAATTATTCCTTAACATTTCATTTATGTTGTTTTTTAAAATTTGTTGAATGATGCTGCACACCGCATTTCAAAATATCAAGGGCTTGCCTCATTTCGGCATTCGTTGGAGGGTTTTCTTCAACACATTCGTCCCCGTCAGAATCATCAACTTATATTGCTTGGTCTTGCTCACAAACAGCTTGGCAAATTTCCAAGTCTGTTATTGTGGCAGCTACTGGAATGTCCTCATCAATGGACATCCATTCTTCATATTCTTCTTTTTGAAAACTTTCAGGAGGTTTAATGACAATTACCGTCAATCACGTCCCTGACCGCTAAATGGACAACCTTCAAAGAGAGGTCATAAAAAAATAAACCCCGAAATTCTTGGGATGTGTGGGGGAAAGTGGCCCCCAGATATTTCCTTACAAGTTGATTGAGAAATTCTACGAACGTCAATCACTAACGCTGGTTGAAAATGAGGGATCGGTCAATTCTCTACATCAAAACTGATAACAATAAATGATGTAGTGATCACACTAAACGAATAATTTTGTGCACATTTGAATATGTTGGTTCGGGACCAGAGGCTTTTGATAATATAAAGTGAACGATAACAGTAACCACAATCACATTAAACAGAGTCTACTGTATTGAATCCAAAGTAAATTTTCATTTACCTGTAGTTTGACTTTATACACTTTTTTAAACATGTACAAGTTATGTAAACTCAAGTTCAATGAATGAAGAGATTTTTATTCCATTTGATAAGTTTTGTTTAGTAAAATAGTATTTTCCTTGCACCATCTTCAAATTGATACTTTTTATAAAGTGATAACATTGCATTTTAATTAAATATTTCCAGTTTTATTTCAATTCCACTTACTGTCATTCCGATTTCTGTTTTTTTAAAGATATTTTGACTAAGAAAAGACAAACAAAATTTTATCTCCATAAAATCTATTAATTGGAAAATTCTAACAGTTAGCTCCTTGAAACGTTTTAATTTTTTTTTTCTTTCTTGATACCGTTTTTGGAAATTTAGTTTCCTTTTCAGGTTATTTCACTTAGTTTTCCAAAGGTCATAATTCTTTCATTATATGCCTTAATGCCAATATATAATAATTATATGCCAATATGCATTAATGAAGTAGTTATTTTAGAACTTTTGTCGCCTGTAAATTTTTGCTGTTCAATTTGTCCATGCAGATATTTAGCTTAAAAGCACTTAATATTAAAATGCTTTATTTTGAAAGCAGGTGAAGAAAAAGTACTTAATTTTTAAATAATTTCAATTTAATTCATATTTTTCATTCTTATCAAATAACAAAGATGAAATTTTAAATACTTATGCATTAATAGTCAGGAAAACCAATATTCTGGGTGAACAGCTGGTTGCCAAAGGCAGCTATTCCATCAATGAAATATTAATTAACACTATGTTTTATATAACATTGTTCGGGGGTTACCAATCTCTCCCGATGCTTCGATACTGAAATATCAAACAATGCCAGGTTATCCTGCTAGTACATATTTATATAAAATTTGATCCAATGGATTGAGAAAACGATTATATTAATTCACATTGGCAGTAATCAAAAAGAGCTACAGGCTAGTACTAATTAATCGTATCAAAATAGACATCAAACAACCATAGATAAATCAGATGCAGTATCTTTTCTTTCAGAACAATGCATAGCTTGCAACAGCTTACTGGTTTCGTTCAAATACTAAATTATATTTATCAGCCTTGTTTAACAATGAACAATTCAGAGACAGAGAAATCAGATTGTTTAGCAATACTGGAAGAATCACTAGGCTTTTAGTAAATTATTCAATATTAGCACTCTAAATAATTAAAGCAACCAATTAAGATTCACACTGTTTCAAACCTGTAGTAAAAAAAATCATATCCAAGACCAATGTTCATTCGAGCAACTCAAATGTTTACTTATTAATTAGTCAACTGAATTTTCATCTTGAATCGGAGAGCTGAGACATATCTGTATATGCATCATGTAGCTCCAAAACTAGCCATATCCATTTTTCAAAGATTATAAAGTCCGTTTGACTGACTTAATATCTTGTCACCATAAATTGCATACTGAAACATATTGATGAAATGCTTCAAATTACATTACAAATATTCTTTTAATCTCAGATTGGCTAAATGTGACAGAAATTCGACTTTTCCCAAAAGTTCTTTTTTAGAGATATATGTGCCGTGCAGCTGCGAAATGGCAAGATCACTTTTGTGGCCATGGCTTTAAATATCTTAAAAACTTCCCTATTATGGAATACAGGGTTGTCCACAAAAATAAGTTTAATCAGAATGGACCCCTTTTACTAACAAATGGAAAAAAAATCAAGTTTTTTGAAAAATTCAGCAAGCAAATTCACTTAATTATTTGAATGACCAAGAAACAATGTCGCAGTATCAAAACACTAAACCTGTAGAGTCAAACATGTCCAGTATATTGTATTTTCAAAGAGAGGGAAAAAACCATTACCAATATGCTCAGTAGCATTTACAATTTATAACAAACAAAATTCCTTATAACTCATGGGGAAGGGATTCTCTTGTTTGTATAACTTAAAATTGGGAAAAAAAAAAAAAAAAAAAAACTCAAAAATGAATAATTCGGAACGGAATAATAGTTTGTTATAACTGAAGAACTCTTTAGAAACAATCCAATGATTTATTAATTCAATATAGCAGCCTTTCACAGCTATGCTAGAATATGAATAAAATAACTTCCTGATGTATTTTACAATTCGACAAATAGAGGGGGGGGGGGAAAAGATGTCCAATGGATAATATTCAACCCTCTGGCATTGAAAAGATTCAAACATATGATTCAGTGGGAATATTTTCATTCAATTTTTTATGCAATATACCTGGACTTAAGATTAATAATCAGCCGTTCTTTACTCTCTGTTGGCAGAAGGAGCTATAATTTAGATTAAATAAAAGATCACTTACCAAAAAAGTTCATGCTTAATAAACAAAACAGTCCAATTAATTAAAATGGAGGATGCAATATAATTACATACCTTTTTGTGACCAACTATATTGGCCAATTCAGGTGACAAAATGTACATATTTTGTGAATGGCTTCCTAGAGAAGAAAATGCAAATAATTAAGATCCTAAACATTTTGATATCATTCATCAGTAAAATTAAACTAATTATACATTACCTGTGAACAGACATGTGGGTGCATCTTTCTCACCCTCTCCAATATTTAAAGAAGTTTGCTTCGGTATTCTCTTAATTTCTTGCTTACCCTGAAGGAGGTGAAAAAACAGAACAAATTCAAATTAATCTTACAGAAAGCTGAACATACAAATGAATACATGTGAAATGGAACCGCGCACGAAATGCTAAATTCTGGTGCATTGATATAAAATTTTTAGAAAAACTCATTTTATAATTTTTCCGGTTAGTTGAGCTTTCCGGATGCTTGGATGCCAGATAATCAAGAATTTACTGTATACTATAAAAGTAATACATTTTAAAATTTTGCCCACAAATACTATGAAGCACAAGGAAGGTTTTATGACAAATATATAATTTATTGTTAATTAAGAACCATTTCTCCTTAATAGAATTATTTTATTATAAGTGTTGTCATTCCTATTAAATATGAATATTAGGGATCTTAAATCAATTTTATTTATTTGCCTCCAAGTTGTCACTTCCATTGTTTATTTAAATTTTGCCATTCTTTAAAAATAAAAAGCTTATGGAAAAAAAACAGCTTTTGGTGGTTTTTAAAAACTGTTTGGTACAAATGATGAAAAAGTTGCAGAGGATAAGAGGATTCTATGTAGTATAATTATTCTAAATAGTATTTTTACATAAAAATATTAGATACGCTTTTTAAAAAAAATCCATTTATTTGCATGCACATTACAAAATCATTTTTCAGTTCAATAAAAAAAATTCGAATTAATTGTACATATTCCCAAATGACACAAACCTGCTTTTCACCAACTTCATTGGGCATTTCTGGTGATGAGATGGAATTACTATCCATACTCTCTGAAACAGAAACATAATTTGGATTGAGTTCTAGTTTAAATTTTACAAATCATATATATATATATACAGTACTTCTGTAACTTGTATATAATTATTTCAGGGATTACTAAACAGGCATATTACCTGCAGATACATCTTCCGTCTTGACTGGTGATCTTCCACGTTTCAATTTGATTCTTAAATTTGAAGTATTCTAAAGGTAAAAAAAAAAAAGACTAATGAAATATGCAGTGTTAAGTACTAATATCAGTAGTTAAATTAATAATTCTCTTAATGATAACTTTCATAGCTTTTGTTGGAAAGTTGATGGCATGCATGCTGCAAAACAACCTTTACAATGTTTAACTTGCCAGAGTTTTGCTGCAACACATGGCAGATTGAAATGCTCAAAAACCTTACTGACTAATTTCAAAGAGCTAACTATGTCAATCACAGGACTCAAAGAAGCGCAATTTGTTTCAAATATTCACATTAACTTTGTAAAAACTGAAAAAATTCTTGCAAAAAACTGGAACACTACCAATGCAAATGAAATCTTCTTTCAGGACTAAGTAAAAGTGATGTACCGTATCAGTAATTAAGTTCATGACATTATCTTTAAATGGATGGTGAAAATTCCAAGATGCAATTGATGTGTAGCACTTCATTTAACCCTTTGAAGCGCACTACCCTAAAAAATTTTTTTTACTTAAAAAGATATATATTTTTGAATTTCTAATCGCCTGAAAATAAAATATTTTCCAAATAAAAATATTTTTTTGCCTTTAGTTTTTTCACGAGAGGGTGGGAAGACGTATGTCCCACCACCCTTGAAGGGACTGTAGCATTCCCCGACTCCCTTCCGTCATTCGCGCCAACGTTCGCATTTTGTCAGTTTCACTTGGAGCATATAATTGGTTATTTAGCACATTTTCTTTTAACAGCTGTAGAAAATGTATACTAAGATTTGAAGTGGAGATCTTTTACCACATTCTGCATACAAATGGAGGAGCTCTTCAATAGTATTTTTATGGATGTCGCTCTGTTTGAAAGCTTCAGAAGAAAGCAAGCCACCCAGATGCTATAAGTAAAATGTTACTCTCCTCTTCGGTTTATTGTATGGGAAGGAACAGAAATTCGTTATCAGTTCATGTGATCACTCACTTCAGCCAAAGAAATAAGATGCTAATGACCGTGACTGGACAAGACCTGTAATGAAAACCACTGCTGTAGGAAGACCACCGATTGTAAATTATCGCGCAAGAAACATGCTGCTGGAAGCTGTCAATTTCAAACAGCTTTTCTTTGAGTATCATTGCTAACAGAGCTATTTACAATAGCTGTGCCTTAGGAAATACGGCGTTTTCTCAAAAGCAGCAAAGAACGTAAACAAGTAGGGGTGGGGTGGGCAGATTCAACGGAACTATTTTTCGTTGAGAGATACAAAAAGACTTGAATATTCTCTTTACTTTTCGATCTTTTTAGAAAAGTGTATTTTTATCCGTTTATAAAAAAATTCCTCAAAAGATCGCTTCTTGCTTTCAAATTTCCACTCAAAATAAATTTAGATATGCCAGTTTTATTAAAAAATGCTTGTTTGCATTTGCAGATTTTTTTTTGATTAATATTATTTAACTGTCTTCTGAAATATATAAATTTATTTTCGGTATAAGTATTAAATTTGAAAGAGTGATTATAATTATACCATATATAAATCCAAGTTTATCATTCAAAAAAGAAAGAAATAGGACCAAGTCGCGAACTTTTGTGCTGCCATCTACAGGCTGACAACCTTAGATGCGCAGTGGGACAAAATTGTCCCACCTTTTTTTATCTATAATAATTGATAAAAAAAATTACTTTTGAAATACAGATAATGTTTGGAATATATTTATTGAACATTGAAGATTTACTTTGAATCTAATATTTGTTTCGAAATTCATTTTCTTTCTCTAGAAATTTAAAGAAAATCATTACTAATAAAGGGCATGATTTCAAAAATTATTTTCAATAAATATGAGCAAATTCTAAATGGTACTGCAATTTTTTTCAAAAGTAAGAGGTCTTGAAATATCCAATAAAACAATTTTTATAATAAAATACCTTATACAAGTTTATGAAAAAAAATCGAAGTAGGTGGGACAGACGGTGTCCCACCGCCCCTCAAAGGGTTAAAACCTCATTTCTTTCCATGAGTTAATGAAAATGAAAAAAAAAAAGCCAAGCAATGCAGCAAACAGTAACATTTCATTAATCAGTATGGAAATATACTTTAATTCAGAAACTTTCAGAAAAGATATTCAACTTCTGTGATTTACTTATAGGCATTGAAAAATTATGGAGAAATATACAAAACTGATATTTCCAATTTTAACCAAAACAAACACATGTTTATAACAAAAGTAATGACAAATTCAACTTTTAACAAATTATTAGAAATACAAAGAATCAAACTCAAAATGTAGACTACAATGCATCACTAACCAATGTGCTATTGCAAGTATTCCGCCATTGCATTACCAAAAATTCAATATTTAGATAAAGTACTCTGGTGGATGCAGATCAATTTGTGAACCCAATATCCTGGATTTTAATTGTCCTGTTATGGGCCTTGCCTCAAATTATAGATTCCAGGAGATACCAGATGCACATTTTGGGGTGTACATGGATGGATCCATGGTCACCGACAATGTTGTGTTCTCTATTTGGATCTTTCAAAATACTTTACAAGATTATTGTTTAAATAAAAAGATAAATCTGTCTTCCAAGTGCAGCTCTCCGTCTGCAATGAGCTAAGATTTGAAGATTAAATTTTAAAAACGATATTTTTACAACCAAAATAAACTAAAGCCTAATTTAAAAAATATGACATTTTATCATAGTTTATATAGGTTTAATGAAAACCGTTTTACCAAATCAGATACAACATTAAAATATCCTAAATAAAATAACTCTGATTTAGACTACATCTCTATAATGCCTAATACTAATAAAGATGAATGTCTGTCCTTGATCTACAGAACTATATATACTTAGAATTAAAATGCATTTGAAATCAACACTTAAGAAATTTGTTGTGGGTAATTGCATTCATTTACAATTCTGTCAACATTAGATTTAATTTGACTACTGACACACACAAACTTTGAATCGATGTAACTGAAGATGATCTACCTTTATTATTATTCTGGATGCCTCAGAATTTTATTTTTGAAACTAATTGCTTCAATCTAAAAATTTACAACATTTTACTTGGTTTTATGATTTCATATTCAATCTGCAATTGCGCAACTAACCGTGTAACTAATGAATAATGTTTGTGTGTGCGCGATGTCCACACGAATCTACCGCACTTTCAGCCATGAAATTTGGCATACAGGTAGATAGATGTAATGGTGGCTCAATCCACCATGAAGCCAGAATTTTAAAATTTAATCTAGAAAATTTTTTATTTAATGTTTTGTGTTGTTTTGGATCATTTTTGGCATGTTTACGGCTGTAGTATCCTTTCTAACGATCGTTGAAAAACAATCAATGCACCATCGGAAGGAACAAACAATTTATAATTTTCACGTATGTGGAAGATTAAAACATTTAGATGTAAAACTCAAATTCATAAGATAAACTTCAATTAATCATTGCTTTAGTATAAAATTGCTGATCTGTTCACGAAAAACTTATCTAAATGTAAACCGTATAAATTGCGTAAATGTTAGTGCTCTATATGGGTACGTGATTAAGGGAAAGTGTTACGATCTCATATTCAATCTGTAATCATGCATCACATCAATTACTCACCCACTTCCTGTTTCATTATTTGGTGTATGATGTCATGTTCTAATTTTGTGACACTCTCTTCTCTTATTGGTTAATCTTTACTTTAATGTATACCTCTCCTTTTGCAAATAATAAATCATTCTATCTCTTGCTTCGGTCCACGACTGGTGAATTTACTTTAAAAGAATTATGGTAATTTGTTGGAATATTCAGTTTTATCTAGCATCTTTTAAAAACATTTTATTATGTTCAGAAACTTTAATTGGAAATTACTTCATTGGATAGATTTAATGCAAAATATTAATATAAATACAAAAATATATAATTTAAGAAATTATAAATTTTATTGATATAACTAAATCCAGCTGGTTACTGAAGGCAGTTAGCACATTATATAAGAGACTAGCTGTTACCCGCGACTTCGTGCGCGAAGAATTTCAATTATTCTTTTTTTTAATTCACAAATGTAAATGCTATGTTGTATTTTAAAAGGCGGAAGTAAAAGTTCTGACGGTTGATAACACTTAGACGGCTGACAGGAGTGTACTGTACATGTATGCTGATATAGTTCTGTAAATTGTTTATCTATATTAATATGCTTTTGTATACCACGTTACTTGCACGGATGTAAAGGTTGTGTTGGCTGGACACACATGAACACACCACATATAGTTGTCCATGCGAAAAATATGATTTTTCTAAATGTACGCCTGCCACGTTCAGTGTCTGGCCCTGAGCCTGGCAAATAATATTTTTAAAGGGATTTGTTACCTTTTGAACTGAGATGATAAATCCTTCGGTATTATCGGAAGGCGTGGAATTAAAACACTCTCTCTTCTCCCTATATCAGTCATAACAGTATCTTTCATGACGTTTGGACCTAGGTGTGTAATTTGTAACCGTGTGCCATTGCGGAGTCTCGGTATATCGAGGTTATGTATTAGTAGTACTGGCACACCTACTTTCAATCTCGGCTTGTCGGAAGGTGCGCCTGAAAATTCTAAGATGTTGAAGAAAAAAAACCTACAAAATATGATGTTCCTTGTTAATGCCCATTACCGTATCTACAGAAGGATATTCTGTAATATCTCACTGAGAAAATTAAACAAAACACCGAGAGAATAATTCACTAACGTCACTGTGTAACCGTATTAAAAGCTGTAAATGCTACGACAACAAGAAACTGGAAGTGTAAAGTCTCCTTTGTTGTTTATGGTCAAAGAAGGCAATATTTTCTTATATTAACTTTAACACTGGCAAAAGCCCGCGCGCGAAACAGTAATTTGGCTTGAATTTATTTCTATAAGAATAAAAAAGAATTGTTAGAAATTACATTACAAAAATATTTTTAAACCTTAATAACAATCAGAGAAAACATTTCATCGCAATGGAATTAATAGCATTAAAAAGATCAATTCCTGGTCCTTAAAATGGCTTAAAAATAATTGTCTAATAAATATTTCAGAAGTTACTGGCAAAAAACGTCTACTCATAAGGCTTAAAAGCGACTAATTTTCGTTATTTAATTAAATACCTTAAGAATGAATTAACTCTAAAAGTTGAAAATTGCACCTTTGACGTAGAAATATGCTGTAGAATGCCGTGTGTAAATTTCATGTCGCTACCGTTCACCATTTAGGAAGAGTTCTTGTGACCGACAGACAGATACGTGTAATTTCTGCCTTATTTTATGGATATTTATAAACATAGGCAAAATTTTCAGAAATAAAGGTAAATTAGTTCAAAGTCTAACCATTTCCTAGCAACTGAGTAGCTATAAATTTGCGTTATTTCAAAATCGTCTGCACGTAAAACTTTAAAAATTAATACAAATTGAAGTAAAAATGTCACAGACAATAATTTGGTATCATTGAAAAGGTAAAATTTTGCACTTTAAGATGGTATAAAAATAAGTTGTATCGGACAATTTGTTCCGAAGTTACAGCGGAAAGAAGGATTACGCGATAGTTTACTTTAAAAATAATTTATTCCACATGTTTTTGCATTCCTGAAGGATCACGTGACAGTTGATTGAAAAATAAAATAACCTTCATCGAGAATCGCTGAGTCAATGGGTTTTGCTAATTATTTAATTGTTGTCTGAACTTTTAAAAATTAATAACAATCGAAGGGAAAATGTTACAGAAATAAAATTGGTATCATTGAAAAGGTAAAAATTTGAACTTTAAGATGGCATAAAAATGTTTTGTCAGACAATTTGCTCCGAAGTTACGGCAGAAAAACGGTTTCGGTTAATTTCTAATTAACTGCCTGTTTAATTAACTTTTGGACTTAGAAAAGTTCATAAGTGTCTTCCCCTTGTCAGAAAAGTTCATAAGTGTCTTCCCCTTGTCTTAAATAATAAGTGTACAAAATTTGGTTGAAAACCGTCCATTGGTTTAGGAGGAGATGTGGAACATAGCCACATACATACACACATACCCACAATGACTTTTATTTATATTAAGATGGAAAAATTAAGCTTCCATTAAGTTCCGCATACAATTCACCAGTAAGATCTCATTACATCTATATTTATAAAAGGCAATATTTGCGTGTTGCAATGTCCAGATGAATCTATCGCACTTACAGCCATGAAATTTAGCATACAGGTCCACCTCAAAGCCATATTTCAAACAAATTGCAAAGTTAAAACATGACCGACTTCACCACTGAATTACAACAACAAATATGGTAGTCAAATCAGCTGGTTTCTGAAAGCAGTTAGTTAACACATTAATTAATGCATAACATTTATAGCCAATCAATTACATAAATACAATATGCTTTTTAAAAGTTTGAACGTCTAATAGGAAACAATGCAAAATAAACATACTCTTCTTGGACGTCTTTCTCGCAAATTAAATTCTTCTTTCTGAAGTTCTATAGCCAAGTTGAAATCTTCCCATTCCTAAAATGCAAAACATATCCACATTATGTTTGAGCTGAAGAACACAGACCGAGAAAAGTCAATTCTGTCCTAAAACCAGCAACTTCATAATTAGTATAATTAAATTTTAAAATTCAAAATTTTGTTTTAAAAAGTTTAGAGCAACTGAACAGGAATTTCCTTCTATTTCTGATTATTTTTTATCAACTGGCAACAAGTGGATGGAATTACAGCAGTGGCTAAAATCGAGGAAGTAACTAGGGACAAGAGCATTTTTGAGGTTTGATGGCTCATACCTCCATGTTTTTCATGCAATATTACAAAATTATATAACGGTGGGAAGAAAATTTCATCAGAAATATAATGCAATAATGAGTATTTTAATTTTTTTAATAAGTATTTTAAATAATAAGTTTTTAAATAAAAAATTTTTAATAATAAGTATTTTATTTATCTGTAATTTGTTAAAAGAGCCAGTAAAATAATAAAAAAAATGAACTTGCTTGAAGCGAATATGAAATAACTTTCCTTCAATTGAATGTGACCAATTATGATGAATGTTTAAAAAGCCAATCTCATGTTGTCTTGCTTTTGATTGTTTCAAATATTGATATATTATGTATTTAAACAGCAAGGAGGGCATATGTCATTGTGTTTAGTGAGCTTATAAACAAAACAAAATAAACTGGTGTAAAAAGGTTACTAGTCATGTAATACTACCCAGATAGCAATTTTAGTTTGCAGCAATCTTGCTCTGCAAATCTGCAAGCTTGCGGCAAGGTTGACACGGGAAGAGTGCAAGCTTGAAACAAGTGAACACAAATGAGATAGTCACCACACGTCAAATTTTCCACCAGCTTGCGGCGTGAAACTCATTGCAAACTATAGCAAAAACAGAGTATGAACACAACATCGGATTAGAACCCGTGACTTGCCGCTCTAACCTCTCGGTCAGCAAGACTCCGAGAGGAGAAGATAGATTGAGCTAATAGATCGTTCAATATTATACAATTTATTTTAAACTGTTTTCTTGATTTCATTAATTTTTTAAATTTTGAGTTGAGAATATGATTTGAAGTCAAAGAGAGAGAGATTTTCACTAATAACTACGTTTTGTTAGTAGAATAAATTATGAAATTAGAGTTCAAAAGTAATTACTTTTAAAATGGGACAAAATGTAAGTTATTTTTCAACAAACATTGACTGTTTTTTAGGTTTAATTTAGTTTATAAGCGTTAAAATTTCAACATTAAGAAAAAGGCGATATAGTTTTCTTTAAAGTGCGAGTTCTATATTTAGTAAAAAGATGGAAAATGTTTCAATTTTTTTTTTTTTATCTAAAGAAGTTCGTTTTTTCACAAATTATCATTGATTTATTGAATTAATAAAAAGGTTGGTCTAGGAGATGCTATTAAAAATCGGATGATTTTTAAAACAGAGAAAAGATTATCTGTAAGTGTGCTATCAGCTTTGCAGCAAACTTGTTTTGCAATCGTGGTGTGAAGTTCGTCATAACATCTTCAGAGCAAACTTGCTTTGCAAGTGGGTTGGTCGATTATGCTTTGTTACTTTGCAGAAAGTTTGTTTCAAAGTTGCCACATCAAGTTTGTCATGACAAGCTAATAAAAAGAAAAATCAAACTTGCTGCAAGTGTACATGCTATCTGGGTAATAAATGAAAAAGGCTTCCATTATCCAGAAATAAAAAGAGAAATTGCTGAAAAAGATGATATTTTTAAATTTTCGAAGTGGTAGGAAGAGATCAATAAAACCTTACCACCTTGGTAGCAAAAAATACATAAAGAAGAGAATTAGAGAAAAACTACATTTTACTTGCAGTTTATCAACAGTAGAATACTCAGATAGTGTTATGACCAAGGGTTGAATAATACTGAAAGTTGTGGACAGAATTTATGTGACAAATGGTAATATAAATGTCCCAAAATACAAATGGTATGCATTAGGTCTAAATGAAGCCTTCCACACACAATTACTTTTAAAGTAATAAAGCATTTTGTACTCAAGGGTTAAAATCCACATCATATTGCGGTTGTGGTTAAAAAATGACTTCAAGTTAATCGTATTTCAATACTGGAATGGCCTTAACCCATTTAAAAGTCTATGGAGTCCACTAAAGAAACCTCATAATCTAAAACAACCCCGCAATATAATACAAGACTATTTAAAGAAAATAGCCAATTTTGACATGATAATGCACAACTGGAAACATTTGTTTCTATGCATGGGAAGTTCTGTAACACTTTAAAGTTAAAGTTTACCCAATCGAATACCAACTGTCTTAATGAGAAATTGTTTCATTTCTTTACAACTGCTGTTTTATTAAAATTATCAAAATAAAATTCATTGCTTTGCATTTTTGATTAAGTTATATTTCTGGTGATACATAATTTTATGCTATTACTTCAAAGAATATTTACGTTACCAGCAATCAAACCTTAGGAATACACATTTCCCATAAGGTTTCCACCAATTGAGCTGACTCTCCTTGGTTAATATATGTAATATTTAAACCATAAGTCCAAATCCATAAATGTCCTATAATTGTTCAAATGAAAAAAACAATAATAATAAAATACCCACCTGCTTAGTAAAGTTTCTCTTACATAAGGCCTTCGAGCCTTTAGGGAACCTTGAAGGCACTTCTGTTTCCACACAAGTTGTCTTTTTTAATTCTGGAATAGCCATTGCCATAGCCATATTAACTGCTTGGTTGTCTATTTCAACTGGGGATGAAGCTTTGGCTTCTGCAGAAGTTTTGATTACTGGGACATACACCGCCTTTGGTGCTGTTTCAAAAACTGCTGTACTTTCTACATAAGAATCTATAAGCTTTTTAGTAGGTTTCAGCATCTGTAAAAAGTGGCAATGAATTATAAACATATAAATGTAAATATCAATCCTTTAAAAACAGATTATTTACAGATGATTTTCATCACCTTAGGATAAATTAGATGTCTCCCAAGAGGGGAATAAAACAATTTTTTTTTAGCCTTTACAACTGTAAGGAATAATTTTCCTAACCATAGTGAGCATATATGCAGTTAGTCTAGTTCAAACAGACTAGCACATGTAATATGATTGATACATGGAAGCAAAGCAATCAATAAAATATTAAAACACAAACACAGCAGATTTTCCTACTTGCAGTTAGCTGTTCAGAACAATCATAAGCTATGCTGACTGAAAGCATTACACATGATTGTCAACTTTCATAAAGTTAATATTCAACGTCTGTTAAAAGATGCCAGCTAAAATTACACAAGAATTCAAAATTAACGCTATCTAATGCTATCATAACATTTATTTCAAATTCACCATTAGCCTGATGACAAATAAAAAATGGGTCATAACAAAGAGTTTCATGCATTTTCTGTTGAATTTATGAAATCTGCATCAAACTAAATTACAGCATGCAATTTAAATTTTCTTTAAAAATTGTACTACAAAACATGAGACTAAGGCAACTTAATCTATGAATATAATAGAGCAATATTTTGAGTATGTATGCATGTTCATTTTTTGTTCTTTATGCACACCCAGACTGTTTGACTTACTGGAACAAGACATGGTCCAGTGATGGATTAGCACAAGAGGTAGCTAAAGGGGTAGAAATTCTTTAAAAATTCTAATTAGATTTTTATTTATTTAATTTTATGTGGCAAAATCCCACACTTTTTGTCTGCTCTGTGAATTTTTTTTCCGATATTCCTTTTTTTTTTTTTTTTAACCAATATTATTCACATCTGGTATTTTAATTTATTAGTTCTCGCTTTTAAAATTTCTCTTTATACATATATTCTTTTTGAGCCATATTAAAAGGAAGTTGATTGGAATATTTTTTATTTTGCTCCAACACTGTCAGCATGATTGCAGATGATTTCATGAAAATGTAGCATTTCTTTATACATTAATATTTTTGCCCCATTTAAATTTATTTTTAGATTTTTATTTAAGTGGTTTTCTATTTTCTAAAATTTTCTGCATTTATTCTCATCGATGAACCATAATTTTTATATCATTGTAAAGTCCAAAATTTATCTTTTCTAATAAGAGTAATTTGAAGCTTCTGTGTAATTTTCCAGATTTTTAGAAATTTTTTAAAGTTTTTGGAAACATCTTCTGCAAATGATTTTTGACGCGCAAGGTGAAATATTATGCTATCATGTTTTAACTTATAAACATAGGGGGAAAAAATAGTTTTCTTGCATTTTCTCTCTTTTGATGTTTTATTTTGCAACAAAAATTTTAAAAACATTTTGTTCATTCTAAAGATTTTTTTAAAGTTTGTTTTTAATCAGCAATGCCAGGAAAATCTTGTACAGTATAATTATTCATTGTAAAGTTGGATTCAGTATTATACGGTATATTGTTTAAAATAAATTCTTTTTTCAAACTTCTCACATTTTCATTCAAATCATACTGTTATAAGGTAATTAAAAGGCTAGACTGGAAAATTTAATTCAACAAGAAAGGATTCAAAGGAGATTTATGTTTGTAGGGGGGAGTTAGTGACAACATTTGTAGGAAAGAAAAAAAACTGGAGGCAGACACATGAAAAAATATGGATCCGAGCAATACTGGGTTGGAACTAAATATTTTTTTCTAAATAAATCTCATGTTCTAAAACCAAAATGTAATATTTTTCAGCTGAGTTAGCGGGTGAAAACAATGTTTAATGCCTTACCATATAAAAAACTTTAGTCGCCTATACCATTCGCATATAACTTTTTTTTGAAATATTTTATATTTTTTTTACATTACTGGTTGTTCTCTTAGCTGAATTAGTAGCGGAACATAAACAGCCAACAATCCAAAAATTATTCTCATTTTCAGTTGGAATACAACCATATAATGAATTAATATTGCAAAGCTAGTTGAATAATAAAAACTTTAAAAATAAAATAGTCTAAACTAAAATGAACAATATGCTAGTCTTCAAAAATAAGAAAACCACCCAATAAGCATCCTGTCTAATTTATCATTCCGTTTTCAAATTAAGCCAAGAAGAATGCAATATTCCATTCAAACAAGCCAGATTTTTAAAAAATAACCGTCAGATGGAGAGCAACCATGGGATATCTATACTAATAACTTTTTATGTCTGTCCGTTTGCAGTCTACAAAACAGACCGTTGAACCTAGAGCTACCAAATTTGGTACAAGTATACTTTGGAGGGTGGGAATGTGCACCTCAGAGCCATTTTTTTTTCAATATTTATTCAAATTTTAATTATTTAAAAATTAAGCAAATTTTGAGCGTTTTCGGGCACATCTTCTGAAAGAACCATCACATGAAAATGATTTTTATACCACTCTAAAGTGGAAACAATTATCTTTACAATGATATTAATATGAGTGCTGAGCAATAATTACTTTTAATTTTACAAGGTTTTTAATTCTCATTAGCTGCGGTCAAGGTCGCTCAAGGAGACTGTTTCTCTTTTCGACCAAAGGTAGGGAGGAAGGACGGGAGCAAACAGGTCCTGAGCCTGGCTAGAGAGTGAATTCGGTTGCTTCAGAGCCCGGGGTGGAAGGGGGATACTCGCCAAGCGGTCATTTGTCAACAATGAAGGGCAGCCATTGTTGGTCATTTGCGGTTAGAAGGAAAGGATTTAAAAAGCTCATCTCACAATCAATAGAAAAATAGTGGTTGAAGCAACAGGAATGATTTTTTGAATTAAGTATAAAACCTTTTAATTATAAAATATGATATTTTAAATTCATTACAATTGATTAATTTCCACCCAAATTTTTTTGTACGCTTCTTGAGCAATGCAGAAAAAATTATCGGAATATAATTACTTTCTAAATGTATTACACAAAATGACCGACTAAAATGTGGACATAAATGCAGATCAATACTTATTACAGGTCATCAGTAATGAAGTTTACAATACGATTAATAGAGCTGCTTTGTTTATATGGAATAAGAAAGTAAAGTCAGATTCGAAAAGAATGCGGGTTAAATGTCAATCACAGTTTGAAGATAAAAATTACTTTGTTAAGGGAACCAGAAATATAAAATTATTCATAAGAGACTCATTTGAAATATTCCCAGCAAACAAGCTGGTCGCTGAAGGCAGCTAGTTTATAATAATATTTTCACATATGCTAAACAAATTAAAATTAGAAGCTTAAATCATGATCAAAGCAAAACTTTAGTTATGAGCAAGTCCTTTTTTAAAGTATAATGAATCAACTAACAAATACATTATGATCACTACGAGAAATGCAAAAATTCATTTACTGCCCTTTAAATTTTCAATGTTACATTATGTAAAAACTGCAAATTAGTTCTCCCGAGTGTTCCATTCAGTTGAGTTAGAGAAAATGCTACAAGCATACGAACTTTCTTAGTTAAAATCGCAAATTAATATGATATATAATTTCAGGAGCGGTGTAGATCAGATGCATAATATGTTAAAGTAAAAATGCAAAATTTATTTCTAATCTAAAAGCAGTTGAAAATTATTCAATGCTTTCAGTCTCAATATTGAATCAGAACACATTTAAGTAGAGAACTTTAAAAAAAAAAAACTGTTTTAAAAGTACTAAATCCCATTAAGACTGAAAAAAAGTATAATTAAAAACAAAGTATTAACATAATATGCATACAAAATAATATAATTATAAATTACAGGTACGAATGCGACTTGATTCCAAAAATCTACCCATAATTTCCAAAAATACAGGATAAATGTGTTAACAGTTGAAAATTTAGATAATCAGCAAAACATTTTGATGCAGGTAATGGCTTTTTACTTTACTCTTCAATTATTAGATGTGAAACTGGAAGTACAATGAATATTAACAAGAGGATGAACTGCTTGTAGAAAGATCATGGTTCAGAATGTTAAGAATCTGGTTCATTTGTCCAGTTATACAATAAATTATCTATACGTATAATATTCAAAACACTTTCCAATTGGGGTTCGAGAGAGAATTTCTGACCTATAGACTTCATAAATATTTTTGTTTAATGAAAATTAAATTAAACATTTGATAGTTTGTACAGTATTTAAGTTAATAATATATGTGGATATTTCACATTCTCTCTGGTATAATATCATTCATATAATTAATCCTTGAATGATAAATTTTCTCTAAAAACTAAACTTGAGAAAGAAAATGAGTATATTTTACAAATCTGGATTTGAGAAAGTAAAAAATCCAGGATTGCAGATGACAATCACCCTCAGAATTAGAATTGATGATGACTATAAATACAATACAATTTTTTAAAGGTTTACCTTTCGTTTAGACAGACGCCCTTCAGGGACAGTACACTAAAAAGAAAAAAAACAATTAAAACCACAGAAAACAGCAGCAGTTCATTTTATGTAATTATGTTAGTATGAAAGAGAAAAGCAGATGCATGGTGAATGAATACAAGTTTATGTTAGCATTTATACTTCACCATGGTAAAGCAATAGTTGCTTGCTTTAGTTTCATATACATTTTAGTTCCTATTTACCTATCATAAAATTTCGAATTTGAAAATATCTATGAAAATGTTAAAAATGCCAAAAATATGATAGGTAAATAAATTGATAAAAATAAAGCAAGAAAAATGGTAGTGTTGTTTATACAAATGATACACACATTGTTTTTCATACTTGTTTTGTTTTGAGAGCAAGTTTAAGCACTTTCAAATTAATGCAAACATATCTTTAAATTATAGCCAAAAACTGATTATATGGAGAACACAGCAAATTAAGATTTCAAATGACTGTGGAATCTTTTTAAAAAGTGAAAAATCCTATTGAATAAGGTATTTTATCAAGAATTCTATCAATGTAAGGTTAACCTGGAGTTTACAGTACGCACTTACTTCGTTCTTCTTAGGATTGCCAAATCTTTGCCACCAAGAACAGCAATGAAAGAACATTTGTTTTAGATGTGTCTAGATGTTTTTAATGAGTGACAAGCGCTCAAATTGATCTTTTCATCAGTGTTTTGCTTATCAGGCTATATTGCGTCACATTTCGATTGGACTGTTTTGTTCAACTCTTCGATGCAATTGGTCAACAAATTTGAATTTGAATAAAACTTCGATAGGAATTCTTCAGATGGAATATCGGTTCAGTACCGTGTATGTTACTCTGTGTGTTTCGTTTCTCAATGAATAAGTGAAGCTACGATTATTCCGCTATGCTGAAAGCAAAGTCGCTGATGTTTTTTCAAGTTAAAAAATTTTGCCAGTTATACACTTGAAATGCTGCAGGCATTGCGTGCTCAATCTCTCATTTTCAGATGACACATGCACAAGAGAGCAATAAAAAGTGCACTGCACATCCAAAACAGTATTTGGCGACGGCACATGAAATCACACCAAGAAAAATTGGCGAGAAACAGGTGCGTACTGTAAACTCCAGGTTTATCCAATGTAATACAAACTAAGAAATTGGCACATAAAAACATGAGCTACATTTTCCATCACTAAATTGATTTCCAAGAAATCATGGCAACAAAACAAGTTGATTAGTTAATCAACATAATACATTCAAATGCAAAAGACAACATTGCTGTATGATCTATAGTCATATACTACTCTTCTCCAAATTTAAATTATTTTCAAAGACTACCTACAGCAGTCTTTATATAATATTTAAAAAAAATTTAAATGCGGGAGATGGCATTATAAGCAAATATTCCATCTAAAAGGAGAATTAAACTTTCATTCATCTACCCAAGGCTAATTCATCTCAACTGTTATCAACATGCATGTTTTATAAAATTGCTCACAATAGTTTATAAGATTCTAGATAAAAACTGGCTAATTTGCTAACTAACCCTTGCCTGTTAAAATGAATACCACTAGTTCTTTAGAAGGAGGGCAGGAAAAGAAGAGAATTAAAACATGAAAGAATAACGTAGGATATATCACATTTTAACAACATAAGGAAGAAATAAGATTTAATAATTTAAATTCATCCTTTCTCAGTAATGAACAAATTTCAGTCACAATGTTTTGTAATGTAAAAATTGTAAGATTTCTTGAGTATCCTATTCAGTTGAGTTAAGATGCTACCGCATATGTAAATACTTAGTTTAAAATTCACATATTATTGTAAATGAAATATGTGGAAACAAAACAAAAGTTGAAACAAAGATCCCAATTTTTAATGTTCCAGTAACAAATGAGTGTTTTTCTCATTAGGTTTCAGCTTCAATTTTAAAAAATCATATAAATCATGTTTCACACTTCTAGGCAATGAGCAATAAAGAAATTTACATACTGACTTGGCAGTCATTTATGAAAAACTAGAAGAAAATTCATAAGCAGTGTATATACATACATACATGCTGGGTGTTTGAAAAAGTGTGGGTAAAGAAAGGGTAGGTCAGGCATACTGAAACTAGTCATTTTCACAATGGAACACATGGTCAGAAATGCAAAGAGAATTCAATACCAATGACTCTTTGCCAGTGAATTTAATAAAAGAAAGGGATACCCCAGATAAAATATACAACACAGATTTACTGGAATGTAAATTTACAATAGCACAACCTTAGAGTATAAGATACTACATAGAGAGAGCACTCCATTGATAACAAAACCGCAGACGGGTGCCAAGATGGGCAACTTTGAGGGGAGAACCGAGTGTTCATGTTTACCATGGTTTGGCTCTCAATCATTAGTTTGGCGAGTTTTAAGCACTTAGCTGAACAATTACTAAAGGCAAAGTAACTTACTGTATTAGTCCAGCGAAATAGTAGAAAACAAACACAAAAATTAGGGTAGAGTTAATTTTTTAATATGTTGTTCGGGTTGGTACCCTGACTGATTTCCACAATTTTAGCAACAAAATTTTTTGCCGCCGGCCTTAGTTTTTGCCATAAAATTTTCATAAAATTAAATGTTTGGAAAAGAATTTATCTTGAATATCGGTTTTAAATCACAGTAAAAAAAAATCATATTTAGATAACTTAAGTCTTGATTTTTATCAGTATTAATTAATTATTGATAATATTATTAAATGGATTATATTATCATTAATCAAATGAAATACATTTAAGTAATGTTTTTATAAACTTAATGGTTTTAAGCTTGAAGGAAATAACAGTCAAGATAACCCGTTTTTGAAATATGTTTCCAAACTGTTCCTTTCCGAAGCACTCTGCCACAAAATGTTTCGAACAAATTCTTGTACTGTTATTTGATATGAAATTATCACATCGTAGTTGTTTTTCCCATAACTTTCTAAGAAATACATCTTTGGGAAAGCTGAAATGCATTCATAAAAAATATACCAATGAAATTAAGACAGATATATATGCTTCAATAAATTCTATTTTATGAGATAGTATATAATTTTGTTCTTATATATAACAACGCAAGTATTAATTAATTAGACTATTTTGAATCTCAAAACTAAATGTTAAACGCATTAACAGGAAATACGAACAAATATATTCATAACAGGCAAAGGTTGCAAAAATAATGGACCTAGTCCATATTAAATAATTTTACTATTTTAATTTAATGTGAAATATAACTCCTTTTGACATTTAAATACTCATAAGTTTCTTTTTTCTGATGCATCTGATGGGTGTTAATTATTCACATTCAACATTTAAACAACTGAAAATTGCATCTCATTATTTTAATCTTAATTCAAAGCCAATTTTGAAAACCATCCTTTTGTATTATTAATTAAAAGAGGTTAAAAATTCGTTCAGTCACACATAAGATAAACTATCTAAAAATGAAACGCATTAAACGCAAATTACGATTGGCATTGAAAAAATTTTTTAAAACATATTAAAAAATGCGAAGATGAAATGTTTTTAAATAATTTGAAATCAATTAATGAAATAGTTTACAATTTCATTGATAGAAAGTATTATTTTATTTACTTAGATAAATAAAATAGTCATGCAAGATAAATAAAATATAGTCACAGCAGGCATTACGAAAAAAACAAATACAAGATTGCGATTTTAAGATTATCAAACACCTTAAATGCAATTAATATACTATATAAATTTTTCTAAATTTAGCTTTTATATTTTTCTGAAGAATTATAACAAGCTGAATTGTTTTTTTCTTTATAAACAGTCACTTATAAAGTTCGAATTACAAACTATGCTTATTTCAGAAAACCCGCCAATTTCAGAAAGGAAAGAGCCAAACTGCGCCATTGTACAGAAATAAGCAAAACATTCGATTTAATTGCATTAGTGAGTGATAGAACAAATCTGTCAATTTAGGCTTTTTTGTACTTATTACTTTAGTTATAAATAACACTTTCTAGAAAAAAAAATCTTTACAAGCATTATACAAAGTAAAATTACAGTTATTTTGTAGTATGAGCACTACACACTACGCATTCAAAATATTTTAAAACAATTTTATGTATAGTTATAAGAATAAAAATTATACAGATAACTAATCAATGAAATGTAAAATGACACCCTTTGACAGATCTTTCAGTACACCCATAAGCACAGCACGAAACAACCATTTTTCATGTAAAGTGACAGCTCGACGCGCGGCAAGTAAGGCCTACTTCATAGGAATAACATTACGACGGAAGTTTCCAGCGATATTGGCAAACTCGTTTTTGCCAATGTTCGTGTGCCTCAGTGTTGGAACACTCCTACAACCCTATAGACTCTCTCTATCTTACTCTATGAGCACAACCCAGTTGCATGAATTACATTACAAGTTGCATGCAAAATCGACAATGGAATGCTTAGGGGACTAGGCTCAATTCCCACATAAGGCTTGGATGGTTTATAAAAGATTGACTTCTGCCATCATGTAGCTCAAAAAAGAAAGTAGCACCACCTTTGTTTTTGTCTAATGTATTGCATTAAGGTTTTGTCTTACTTTTCATGTGTTTGTCTTTCATCAATCACTTCCTAAGTTGAAGTTGATACTCAACAACAAACCATATAGTTTGGTTTCATACTTTCTATTGGTTGATAGCTAATACTCAAGTTTTACGATGAAATTGATTGCGAGATCAAAATAATTATAATACTGAATTGTGAAACATATTAAAGACTAAAAACTAGAAAATAATAAATGTAAAAAACCCCTTTAAAATAAGCCAGCCTTTATCAATGTATAAAAAGGAAAAATAATTTTGTCACAAATCTGGAGGTCAAAACAAGTCATAAAAGCATGAGGCACTGAAAATAACAGAAGGATATAAAGCCACAATGAATACTATAAGAAACAAAAAATTCCTAAATATTCATTATAGAAAAATTAAAATACATCATAAATCTAGTTACAGTTCCAATTTACTTAGAACATTTCTATTTTTGTTTTAACCTCCAAATTATGGATTTTTCCTTTTCAATCCATTGATAAAAGCATTTTAAAAGTTTATTATATTTATAAATTTTTGATATGAAAACAAAACAGTTCAATTGCATGGGACTCAAATTGTTAAAATTATAAACTCTCAAACTGCACTGTAATCCTGTTTGAAAATCAGTGTGGGAAATGACTAGTTTCCATACAATGATCACTTGAGAGCATGAACCAATCACATTTTATTCATTACCTAAACCAAAGGTATATTTCAAGAGGCTGAAATTAAATACACAACCCTAAAATATTTTAAAAAATCTAAAAATATTCAATACTCACAGCTCTAGGTTTCGGGGATATCTTTTTTTCGTCAGGAGATAAGGAACTTGGCTGAATAGGTCTCTTCTTAAGAGGCGTTTTCTTATAAAGCTACAAAATTTTAAATTAGTGAATTAAAAAATGAAAGCAATAAAAACTTTACAACTACAAGAGTGAATTCTTTCATATGATTTTTTTTCTAGCTTATAGCACATTATCTATTTTACAAATATTAGTTAAGGTTTTGCATAATTTCAGACAAATGCATCAATTTTTAATGTCCATCAAAATACCCAATAGTACTTTAGATAATAATTAATGATGCTTAATTTTATACATTTTAAATAATCACTTTTAGAACCTAGTAATCTACAAAATGTCGAGTTAAAAGAAATCAGTGCACAATAACTTGAAAAATTTCCCTTTAAAATAATAAACAGTTTTATTCAATGATAAAAGAAGAAAGGGAAGAAAATTTATTATCAATCACAATTAAACATCACACCAGAAAATTATACAATGTAGAAACAAAATACAGTAAAGCACCGTTCACACATTTCTCATTTTCCTTTCATCCCAGTCCCGATTCATTTGTAACCATTGTAATAATCAAGTACTTTGTTTATTAGATGCAAAGCTTCGCTTGTACATTCTTTTCCCCTTTCGAAAATTTCCTGCCTCGATTATTAGCGTTCCAATTCGGAAGGAAAATTTTTTCAAAAAAAATAGGGCATGATTCTTTTCCAAATAAAGACCAACCTGCATGCACATAACTCATATAAAATAAGAAATGTATAATTAGTACTGAAGATATGCAAAAAAAGGTACGATTTTTCTCACTTTTATGATAATTAAATTTTAAAATTAAGCATTTATTGTTTTCATAGTCTAGTAATACACTATTGCCATCTTAAAAAAACATTAAAATTATTACTTTTTTATGAATTTGCAATTTGCACTAGTAACAATTAAACTTTTAATAATCTAAGTTGTTTATTAAATTTTTGAACATGCATCTTTTCATTTATACCTCGTTTTGTGCCAGTCCCTCGAAAGACGTGTAAACGGTGCTTTAATGAATGTTTATTGTTGGACAAACACTAGTTCAATATATAAAATGTTTTTAATCGAAGCACAAAAAAATTAGACATGGTTCAGAAATTTCAAAAAGGGGTAAAAATTCTTTAGAAAATCAAAAATTCATAGATAGTAAAAACTTTTCTACAGATATAAAAATATATTTCAAGTCAGTTTGATAAGTTACAAAGGAATTATTTCAGATGAAACTGCTCAATGCAACACTTATTCCCAAGGTTCACATTTCATTGTCATGCCCTATAGCAGAGCTTTCCAACATGTGGCATGCACACCCCTGATGGTATGATACAAATTGCAACAGATCCTACAATTCTGATGATAAAACTATGTACTAAATTTATCTATTTACATTTCTCAGTAATCATGTTCACATGCCCATTGACAGACTTGCTTTAGACAGATTTCATCAAAATTTGATAGAAATCTACAAACTTGGTATAATGGCCATAAACCAAATTTCATCTGTCTAGTTGAAACTGTTTTTGAGTTATTCTGTTCGCTGAGTGCCAGACGGACATAATTCCAAAATTGCGTTTTTCAGATGAAAAATATAAAAAATTTGCTTACCTTGAGAAATAATTTTCGAAAGCACTATTCTAATTCTTCTGAAATTTTAATAGGCAAAATACATAAACTTTAAGATTAATAAAAAAATTACTCTATAAAGACTATTTAGAAGAAGTAGCAAAATTTTAAGATGAAAACTGAGTGTGAAAAATCTCAAAGCAGGGAGGAACACAAAGAAATCACTAGAAATATCAATTTCTAACTCTTTAGAAAATGAATAATCACTCTCATCTATGTCACTAATTGGCTCATTTATATTCTTCCTCTCATAAATAACGCTTTCTCGCCATAATAAGCTGGAGCCAAGGCTTTCCAAAATAAAAAAGCAAAGTACGTTATATATATACATTGAAGAGCCAAAACATTATGACCACCTACTGAGTAACGCGTTGCGCCTCCTTTGGCCTTCAAAACAGCTTCAACTCGCCTGTGCATAGATGCCACAAGTTTTTGGTACATGACTGGGGACAGGTTATACCAAATGCCTAAGAAGTGGCCACACAAAGTCGAGATATTCGGACATGGTGTTTGAGCTCTGAGCTACCACTCCATGACATCCCAAATGTGCTCCAATGGATTAATATCCGGCGAGTTAGGTGGCCAGGACATTACGTGGAATTCATCAATATGCTCCTCGAACCACTCCAACACAATCCGAGCCTTGTGACATGGGGCATTGCCCTGCTGGAAGATTCCATTTCCAGTTGGGAAGACAAAGTAATGTCCGCCCTGTAAAGGTGCAACTGATTCGCAATGATGCCCAGATAGTTCGCAGCTTTCACGGTCTGTTCTACCACAACTACGGGTCCCACAGCCGCCCATGAGAACAGCCCTCAAAGCATCATTATCATCTGTCCTCTATCAAATTCGCTTAGATCAGCAGCCTTTCCCATCACTCACAAAAGTAAGTGCAAGAATGATTACTTACCTTCTCCAGCAGCAGTTAAATACCATTCTCACTTAACCACGTGCCCTCCACATCACCAGACGAGTTCATTGAAAAATGTGGGGATGGTCATAATGTTTTGGCTCATGAGTGTATACGAAAACATTGCAATGTGTAATTGGGCTAACGGTAAAACCCAAAAGGAACCCCAAATAGTAGCAAAGAGAAATAAAAGAAACACGAACCACGTGGAGAGTGAAACATCCCAGCTCTGTTTAAATGACATTTTAGCCTCCCCCCTGCAACAGCTGATGAGAAAATACCAAATCCAGGCAGAATGCGAATGAACTGAAGGTCAGGCTCCGATAATGTTCAGTTCAAAATAAATGGACACAGAGTGCCATCTAGTGATCTTTAAAAATTGTTTCAGCTCAAATTGCATATATGCATCACCCAGCCGTGGGGACGATCCTAAGCAATGCATATATGCATTACCTGGACATAGGCGACGACCCTAAGCGATGCATATATGCATCTCCCATCCTGAAAGGATTAATGAACACTACATTTAAAAATAATTCTAATTTTGGGACTGCAATCCCCTCACCTTAAAAGGGATCATCGACTGTAAAAGGTCAAGAAGCTCCGACAGAATATAAACCCCACTCATTCCTTCTTTCAAGTTACATACAATGCAACAATATTTTTCTGAGAGCATGTTCCTAATGACCACATTTCATCAGCAATGGTTTGGTTTAGTTTAATCCAATTTTGTAGGTTGGTTTATCTTATCTATTAAAGCATCACGAAT
The DNA here is from genome assembly GCA_013235015.1 of Araneus ventricosus. Taxonomy (NCBI): domain Eukaryota; kingdom Metazoa; phylum Arthropoda; class Arachnida; order Araneae; family Araneidae; genus Araneus; species Araneus ventricosus. The sequence goes on from BGPR01000001.1 coordinate 7,438,833, forward strand.
GCTATGTTGGGACAGACGTCGTAATTTTGAACCATGATCAAAGGATGAAGATAACACCCAAGCAGGGGGATGTTTCACCTCAATGGACTTAAACATTTACCAGGCTTGGGTAGACAGTAGATCTTCCAGCCCCAAAATGGACTATGCCACTAAGTCACTACAGCCCCTTCATTAGTAGTGAATTGATTTTATGAAAAAAACCACATATTTTACCAAAATGAAGATTGGAAATGACTTAAAATAATTAAAGTACAAAAAAACTAAGCACAGAAAACAAAATAGGACAAACTCTACAATTAAAAAGAGAACTCACTTCTTTTATTATGTCAGATTCCATGCTTTCAGAGGGAATGGAATTATTTTCAGAATTCATGTTCAGATTACTATCATCAAAATACTTATAATAGTTGCATAACAGCTCTTCATCAAATCTGGAATACATGAAAGAGGAGTTACACTTGCATTAAAAAAATTACATATAAAAATTATATCCTTTCAACTACTTACTGATATACAAGATTGATGATTTAAGAAAACTGACATATAGGATGCATATATATTGATATGGATTTTTCCGATTATGGGCCAAATGAAAAAATTAACTGAATATATAACGTTTCAATATTACGCATGTTAGTGAATAGATAAAAAGAAAAAATTGATTAATGACATAATAGTGGAAGTCAGCCTTAAATAAACAAAATATAAATTCATATCACAAAAAGAACGGTCTGTCCACCACGAGAACTCTCGCCGCAAAATTGTCTAGTTTATGGTGGTCGCTATAGCAACTGGTTATTCTAGGGAAGATCCATTTTGAATAGGAGGAACAGAAGTCGAAGTTTTTTTATTCTTGGTGTCAGTTTGCAGCGGAACACATTTGAATGAACATCTACCTATTAGAAATGGATTCTTCCTACGATAACCTGTTTCTATAGCGACCACAATAAACTAGACAATTTGGCAGCGAGAGTTCTCGTGGCGGGCAGACAGTAATTTCTCCGAATAAAAAACTGTAATTCATATATGAATAACTCTTAACCCTTTGAAGAAATTCATGCATATTTCAGCATTTTTTTTTTAAAGCCTTAAAGGCAGAATTTTATACAATCACCTTTAGAACAATAGGTCAACACAGGTTATAAAAGAGTTTTGAGTAGTTTTATTTCACTTCTTAATGGCTAACCTAGCAGGAATGATAACACACCCAGATAGGCTAACATACATTTTTGTGGTAATAACCATAATTGAAAATGCTGAAATTGAAGTAGACAGAATGATGCTTGTTCAATTCTCGTTTAGATTTCTACAGTCGTAACATCCATGATAAAAGATTAAATATTGCAGGAGAATTCAAATGCAACTGCAGCAAACATGAGTGTTAACCAGACAACTGCAAAATTTAGGATTCAAAAATTTCTCATGAGGTACATAAATAAAATCAAGTGATAACAAGTACAGATGTCACATATTCCTACTGAAATTTTTATGATAAAATTAAAGCAAAATAATGAAAGCTTATATTTTAACAAAAAAATTTAACAATTCACTGCTGGAAAACTTATTAAAAATTAAATAAAATTCATCAATAATAAATATTCAAAATAAGCAATTCGGATATCTTTTCAAGTATGGTATTAATGATCAAAAAATTAAATTTTTCTTTATAAAATTACACAGCAGTGTAATTATCAATATAGGTAAAGCAAACATACCACTAAATGACATTTCTATTACTTTTCACTAAATTTTCAGTTTTTGTAGTAAGTGTTTATTATTTACACAAATAATATACACATCAAATACATCAAAACAAAGTTATCGTTTGACATATGCAACTGAATGCTATTAAATGGTGAATATAAAAGGAAGCATTTCGGAAATTTGATAATTTCACATGAAACAAGTCCTTTAAATGAAATTTAAGATCATGTAACTTTAATAGGGTCACCCGTGGTAATTCACGATCACCACATTCCTGGGGTAAATAATGATCACCTAATTTTTATTTTAAAAAAAGAAATTTTTATGAAATTTGAGATATGGGCAGGAATCCTTGAACATTTTACTTAAGTATAACTACATTTACTCAATTATAATTTGCTGTTTAGTTTATCAAATTAAGCATCGTTTAAACTGTTTACTATAATTGCCATTTCAAAGATGGGTTCCTAAATACACACATTTTTACAAAGATCTTCCTCCTTCTCTTAATAATAAATATTTTGTGTTACTTTTTTTATTTTACCTAAAAATAGTGTTAGTTTTTGATTAGTTGTTTCACATTTACTGTAAACATTAAAATTAATTACAGTAGACTATATGCCCCTATAGATGGGGTAAACCTTGATCACTGCCATTTGTTATAAATATCACCAAAAATAGCTAATAAATATAATTTTAGTTTAAAATGACAGTTCATATTTATGAACTGTAATCACTATAAAACATTTTAATTGCAACCATAATGTGTTTCCCCCCCCCCCCAACTATAAAAAAAAAAAAAAAGTGTTCCGATTTGCATCATTTCTAATTTGTCTTGTCTCGATTCTATGTTTGCAGATTCTTTAAGGGTTAATTTTTAAACTTATTAAAATTAGGCTGATAAATATGGTGAAAAACTATAAACTAAAAAGGAAACCAAGCTTCTATAAGTCAAAATTAATGAAGCCATTTCAAAGATTGAAAATGAAAATTTCAGCACGAGATCTGCTGCTAATAGCTATTGAAATTACCTTTTTAATTTTACATTCTCACTTAATGAAGTTAAAGAATCCATCAATAATAAAACATGTGGGAACTGTTTCTGATATTCTTGCAGAACATGAGAATGAGTTGGCTGCTTGCCTAAAGAATGTGGCAAGATGGGTATTTCCTTTGACTTGCAAAGAAATTTAAATAACTGTTCCTGATTTTGTAACTGAAAATAAAAGGTGCAAATGAACTGGCTGTGCACTTATAAAAATATTGTATTTTCAAAGATGATACGCCTGGGGAAGATTGGACGAGTTGATTTATTCATAGGCATAATCTATCAGCAGAAAAGCCCAGTATTCTCGAAAGATCTAGAATTGTGGCCACTTCAAACCCATTCATTATTTATGAATTCTATGACTTACTTGAAAAGGAGCTTTCTTTTTGAGCTTAGAAGATGATCCTTCTCATGTCTATAACTTGGATAAAACAGCTATGTTTTTAAGACCCATCTAAGATAAAGGTTATTGGAAAGTGTTCAATTTTGTTGCTTTTTTCAAATAAATTATCTTATCAGTTGCTTAACTATGTTTTGTCAGGAATTACCCCGATCCAGGGGTAATTCCTGATCATTGAAAATTTAAGATGTTTTAAATTCTATTTTAATTTTCAAAGAAAAGAAGGCTGCCTGGGACTCATCTCATAAGTAATCAAACTTTCACCAAAAATTACAATTCTCCCTTGAACAGTTTTTCACAAAATGGATGTTTGCATTTTTTTATCAGGAATTACGCCAGGTCACCATACAAAAAATATTTTGTCTGTACACAGATTAAGGTACTTGCACGTTAAAGCGGTCTTTCGCCAAGCTCACAAGTTCAGTGTTCTAGCAAAGCTACTATGTTCCGGCTCCCGCAGCTAGCGAAGCCGTAGGATGTTTTTTTTAAGTTAAAAAAAATCTGCCCAGTTCCCATTTAGCTTTGTTCACAAAAAAGCAAGTAATATTTTTCAAAAACCAATTCGATTTTAAGAACAAAAGCAAGACGTAAATATACAAGCAAAACAAGTGACACGACTTTACAGGACTGCAAATGTTTTTGGCATGATTTTACCACCATCTTGGCACTATATCTCAGTTGCTTGGCGATTCAATGTCGGTGGCCACTTTAACATGCAAATACCCAGATTAATAAGTGAATTCTGTATAATCCTGCTTGGATAAGTAAACAAACAGATATAACCATTTGATTCCTGCTCTGACAGTTTTTTTTTGCCATTTAGATTTTTTCTAATGCATCCACTGCCTAGAAATGGAAGATTTTTCTTTAAAGGAAAGTAAAAATAGGATGCTCAATGAAACCTCACCAGCTTAAGATATAGCGAATACTATATAACATTGTTTGCTAATTGAATTTTTTTTTTTAATATTCACGTAAAATATTCAACTATTCGGTTTCCCTTTTCAACCCATTAGAATACAATTTATAGCACAAGGAAAGATGTTGGAAATTTTTAAAGCTAAAATGTCAAAACCAAGGGACTACTTTTAAATGGTAACAGAATAGTAAACATTAAATTCCAAGCAAGATGCTGAAGGCATTCAAAACTGAAGGTATGAATATTTAAATGGGTGGCAAATTTAGTTATTGAAATTTCAGTGGTCACCAAGTAAATCGTTAAGTGCAAAATACTACAAAAATGCAAATTCATCAAATATGACAGGAATAACAAGATAATGCAAAACACATTACCAACATTGAAATATTAACTTGCTGAATATAGACAATATCAGAGTCAATAAAAGAAGAATGACAGCAAGAAAGAAAAAATTTAAATAAAAAGTTCTTAATAGGAAGATAAAGTTTCCTAAGAATTCAAAAACACAGAAAGTAAAAAAAAAATTATCTATAATATATTAAAAGGCAATGTTCGTATATTTGACCATTACAGATTAAAAAACTACTGGACCAATTTACGAGTGTTTTTTTGCAAAATGATCCGCATTGACTGGGAAAGGTTTAAAGCTATTGAAATCCTCAATCTGACAATTAGAAAGAAACTTAGGGGGCCTAATTATATTTCAATGTTTGGATACCATTGGCGACGGTTGAGGGAACGTTTGGAGCAACTTTTCGTAACGCAGGCACAGGGTTGTTTATCAGTGTCGACCTAAGGAAGAGAGGCGAGATTTTAGGCCTATTTGCAGGTATTTTTAAAATTGATCTGGCTTCTGAGTGCAATGTACCGCACTATAATTTCTATGTGTGTTGTCTGTCTTATAATTGTCTAAGTCCAAATAGATAGATTTTTCTAAAATGTGGCGTCTTTCTTTCAAAAGACAAACATCACAAATATAAAATCAATAGTAACAGTACTATTAACTAAATGTAGATGGCAACACGAGACAATCCTTCCCACATTGAAATTTTGCTGTTGATAAAAATGCTGCCAAAAAACAAAATATTAGTCATCGTACAAATGCAGCCAAGAGAAAACGAGAAGAAAGACAAAATTAAACAGAAGAAACAGCACAATGAACTGAAGGAAATAGATTACATATGTCACAGTCACATGCTACTGAATCATCACAACAACAAGAAGCACAAAATGAAGCAAGTTGAGTAAGAATTAGAGAATTATTAAGACAATCTTTATCATATAGTGATTGAAATGAACAACGTGGCAATAGTCGATTACACATGAAAGGAATAATTCATTTCTGATTAATCAATTATTGATTAAATCAGTCAGTAAAACTTGATTGTATTACAGTTCAGTATAATTCGAAAATTAAATATAGCTTGCATCCAGTTGTGGTTGTTGAAAGTATGAATAAAGTTTACACAAATTGCAAGGCATTAAAATTCAAGAATGAAGCACCCGAGATGTGTTCCTTGAATGATAAAGTTAAAATTGCCACCAATGAGGGCACCAATTGAGCTATTGTTCTCATTGGTCGCTAGTACTACAACACTATCTAAGCATTTTTGGAATAACATAAGAAATTATAACACATTCTTTCAAATGACTTCATTTGGTGCAACGAATATAATAACCGAGAATTATATGCCAATATTCAAGGACAAATATATCATACAGTAGGCTCTGTTTCCATTTATGGATGCTGACCATAAATTTTTGCAAATATATTTCATTGGAAATTCAAGTGATCAGGTAAATCGATACACATACATTAAAACACATACAAACACTGGCTTATATATATAATTTTAAATAAATGCAATAATTGATATCAAACTTTTAATTGTGTTAATATATATATATTCTAAAATTTAGCAATAGCAAAGCACTGCCGGGTTCACCTTTGTTACTAATAAACTTGACAACAGCATATTCAATTTAATAACATTTTAGTATTTTATGATATTACAAAGAATCAGCAACTAAACAAATGCAAGGCCCGGAAGAAACACTTATATTTCTAACTGAAAAACACAATAAATTGAGCTTAAACATAATGAATTAATGGTTGTGAAAAGAAAAAAAATTAGTTTAATTACATTATAATACAAGACAATCTTCAAAATTTTATTAATAAAAATTAGTCATGAATTACTTAATGATAAATATTTTTGGTTATAACAATTTGAAATGACAGCACTTTATTTCATGAACATAAAAACTTTTGTCAGTGTCTGTCAAATGGGGTTTACGGTACACACTTACTTCATTCCAGTGCGTATACACTTGCAAGCAGAAGCCGAATAGAACAGTTTATGAACAAATGCTTGCAGGTGTAGACAGCTTTTTTTATTCACCGCAAACGGTCAGGGTACAGCTAGCGGGCAGCCAAAAACTGTCAGCTTATCAAAGAATTCGCTATTCTAGTTGGTGCGGATTAATGTGCTATTCGCAGGACCCCGCGAATCTGCAAGGTCCTATTTGTGCTTCTTGATTTTCTTTTTCGTCTCTCTTGTAATTATGGAGTCGATAGAACTAAACATATTAAAATTAATAGAAACAAGCCTTTGCTCTTGTATCTGAAGCACAGGGACGCTTATAGGAAAAATTTAAAAGAAGGTTTCTCGACAGAAATAGGCGAGGAAATAAAAGAGTCTGTGGCCCAGTGTAAGAAAAAATTCATATTCTTGCTTCCAATGGCGAGATAAACATAGAATAAAGAATTCCACGGAAAAAGGAAAATATAAGTTATTAAATATAAAAAATACAAATATATGTTTTTAAAAAAAAATTTAGTTTTTTTTTATTCTTGACAATTTTTTTACAACATTAGTTTTATACAATAAGTTTTCAATTGTTAGTCATCTATCTTGGTTACATTACTAATTCATAATACATATTTATTTAAAATTTCCCCATTGTTGTTTGTTGAGGTTAAAAAAAAACATGAATTTTATATAAAAATTGAAATTAATGCAAAGAAAAAAACCCCCAGAACTTGTTCTGTGTCTGCTTTTGAAATAGAACATTTTAATATTAAAAATTTTGAACTAAATACCTACGCATAGTGAAATTTTCCTTAATAAAAATGTCTAACACCAAAGGAGACCAAAATTATAACGATTGCGAAATTAAACTGAAACAAAATCTATAATTAGAAAGCAAAACGAAAGCAAGTGTTTTCCACCTTGCGATTGCTATTTAACTTGATTCAGTTACTAATTCTGAGTGCATATATACTTTAAATGTCAGCTTTGTCATTTGATAAGATATTGTAAGATTTAAAAATATAAATTTTATGCAAACTGAAATTAATGCTGAAAGGAATAATTTTTTTCCCAACTCTGCTTTTGAATATTTTTTATATTAAATGTTTTGAACTAAATGTTTACGCATTGCCAAATTTTCATGTTTTCTTAATCTAAATATCAAAACCAAGGAGTCCCAAATTATAATGGTTGCGAAAATTGATATGAAACTTAAATTAGAATGTAAAACGAAAATAAATACTTCCTTTACTGAAAATGTTATTCAACTTTGTTTAAGTTATAAATTCAAAATGCATCTGATAAGACTCAAAAATATAAATTCAAAATAATTGTAATATTAAGTATTTTTAACTAAATGTCTATGCACATCTCCAAATTATAATTTCATCTTAATTAAAATGTCTAAAGTTTAATTACATTAACATCCAGTTCTGAAGAAACACGAAGGCTAATGGGACGGACCTTGTCATTTTGAACCGTGGTTGGATGTCAAGGATGGCACCCTAGCTGGTACCATCTCCAAGCCTCCACACCACACCAGCGGGAGGACATTTGGCCACAGCGTGGCGTGCAATGGGCGCCATACACAGTGGATCTGCTGGAGAATCGGGTTTCGAGCCTGGAGCCCTCTGGCCCCGAAACTGAGACCTTACCACTAGGCCACTGTGGCCGTTTAGAATGGCTAAAAGAAAAGAACCGGAAGCATAATAATACCAAAATTAAAACGAAGCATTAATCGGTAATTAGAAAGTAAAACGAAAATATTTTTTTCCCCAATTACATAAAAGGAATCAGTTTGAAGTTGATGTAACAAAATATTTCACCTCACAAAACTTATCAATTAATGTAAAAACCACTTCACTGAATGAGGTTTTAGTTGAGGAGCATTTAAAAAAGTATGTAATATTAAATTCGTGTAAGTGAAATTCTACTTTGGAGTTTATGTATCAAAGAAAGCAAACTTTGTTAACCACAGCTTTAACAATAGAAAAAGGTTTACACAATTACAGCGATTTGATGACAAATTAGTTTGATTTTTATAACAAAAGTATTGTTGCAAATCATAAAAAAATAGTTAAAAGCAAGGGGAAAAAAGTGCGACAATTAACACTTTGGAAGCGGATTTCATAAAAATATGATTTGTTTTGTTTACGGATTGACCCAACGTGATGTTCTTTATTCAAAAATTTGATTTCCGTAGGTGAGAGTGAGGTAAAACCAGATACCTGGCGCTATTAATTCTCTTCTAGAGGACAGATTCAGAACTATGCTCTACTAGTCAAGAAGAAAAAATGCCCATAGAGGCTGTGTTGGTGCCACTGAATTCACTGCGGCCAAGAAGATGTTTTTGTTTCAGTGGGAGCTGTTAAGAGTTTTTCCATAGCATATAAAGAATCACTTTTGCTGTGACTATTCCTTTCTTTTCATAACTGAATTCTTTAACGAAAAATTCAACACAAAAATGGAAAGTATTAGGAGTTTTTTTAGAGAAAAAGGGAAGGGAAACGGGTATAATTCATAACAGCTTATTAAAAAAAAAGAAACACGCATGTCTAATTTTGGTATTGAATAAAATTTCTATCTCAGCGAATATGTAACGAACATTTTAACGTTAAATAATATTTAGAACAACGCAGCGCATAGTATTTGGATAATACAGTAAAAGCTTAACTAACCGGCATGATCGGGAAACGCTGATTTCCGGATACCTGAAAAGTCCGGATAGTTGAGCGTGACGGGAAAAATGGGGGGTAGATTGTAGCCTTTTTTTTTCTCTTAGATATTTTCGGCCAAATAATTTGTTTCTATTATTTTGAAATGTGCATTAAATATAATTTTTAAGAATACTTCTGTATCTTCCATAACATTGTATTTACAAAACATATTATGAAGATTTTAATTTAACATTGATGATTTAAAAAAATATATATGATCTGTAGCCGAATATTTACTGTAAATATATAGATTGTAAAAATATAAACATGTAAAAATAGCAGACGAAACTGAAAAATATTTTACTCCGCAAGTGTTGGCATTAGAATCATAAATTCTTATCAACTTCGGGATAAATGAGCCGACGTCATCTTGCACAGTGGAAAAGCGTAAACAAGTTGATGGTAATACGTCGTCATCTGACGAGCGACTAATCAGATTTTCTTTCGGTATTTTCCAGTGTGCGGGATGGCATCGGGAATATGTAAATCACCCAGAAAGGGTGAATATAAGTGTGTATTCTTTCTCTGTGAATCAGCAGGTTGTAAGGACTGGTGTGTTTGTGTATTTTTGCCGTGAGGCTTTCACAGTCCACAATGTTTCTCATCTGTATATATTTCATCAATAAATGTTTGTCATCAGTAATGTTTGTTGCCTTCTGAGAAGTCTTCCACACCAACACCAAAAATGTCTTGAAGATTCCGCTGACGCTATTAATGGTTGCTCTGCTGAGCCTTCAACATCATTTGACGATGAGAAAGGCTAACAACAAGCATAATAAAACCCTTTTAAGTGATCATAAACAAATCCCAGATTGAATATCAAAACTAATTATCTTTTAGAAGATCGCAAGGGTTATTGCGCAATACGCGCACCTCCAATTCTCCTGTACTTGATATTACGTAATCGGAATTAACATCTGCTGGTATTTGGAGAGTAAATAAAGGAAGAGAAAGAGACTTACCAATCTGGAGTAACCCCCATTAGCTTTTTTACCGATTCTGTTCCTTCGCCTTTTTTTTGTTGTCGATTTCGTTTTTAGGTCTTGTTTTCGGCAAAAAGTGAGGAACTTTTATTTTTATTCTTTCGTTCTCACTTTAGCTTTTGAACTCCCCCACCCACCCACCCATAAAACAAGTCTGTGTAAATCACAAGTACTGTATATTGTTTTTTTCCCCTTTCTACGCCCTTCCGTGCGGAACAAACATTGCATTCCAGAAATAAATTGTCCATGTTAATGGAACAGCATGCGTGTGTGTGCTAAATTTTGACGCGCAGATGTAAAATTTTTAGAAAAACTCATTTGTTAATTTTTCCGATTACTGAGCTTTCTGGATACTTGAAGGCCAGATAATCTAGAGTTTACTGTAGCTAAATAACATTGAAAATAAGAACAGTACATTTTTGAAATTCTTATAACTTTTTGAAAACTCAACCATCTATTATGAGTCTGAAAATTTCATGTTAATCGATTTTTTACTATTAGTAATTTATTATGAGAATAACATAACTTTTTATTTATTTATAATCAAGCTGAAAAATATTCTAGAACATTTTTGTTAACTCGTAGTTAATATTGTTAGTAAAGCACCGTTTATACGTCTTTCAAGGGACTGACGAAAAACGAATAAATGAAAAGACGTATCATCGAAATGAATTACAAAGCATATGAATGCATCAAGACTGTGATGAAACGATCTATAAATGTAATCGACGTATTAAAGAGAAATGTATAAACGTATAAAAATTGTTTGACCATATCTCTCTGCATGGGTAAGAACAGAATTTCTTCTTTGCAAATCCGTTTATTAGCACAGTGGCTGGGTTGTAAAAAAAGGCCGAATTCGGAATTAGGGGAAAGCTGGAAATTGTTTTAATCCCTTCAGTTTAGGTCTGGAATGAACATACTAAGTTTTCCCCCTCCGGCTAGGTGAGCTTTATCTGCTGCGTGCAGATTTGCAGTCGGAAAATAGAACTTTTTCAATAATCGAGCAATATCTCAAAAACAACTCATGCTATCAAAAATATTGTAGTACAAAAGTTGTGGAGCTTGAAATTCTGAATAAAATGAATAC